>WAAG01037757.1:26509-56251 GCA_013390105.1 Tichodroma muraria | reverse complement strand
GGGGGGGGGAGAAAGAAGAAGGTAAATGAGAAATTGGAAAACAGAGCTAATAAAGAAGTAACAGGGTCCCGGCAGGGTAAAACACAACATGCCAAAGGGATTTCCACATGTGTGGTACAACAGCGTGAGCGTCTCCCTGGTAAGGGGGACCCCACCCTCCAAAACCATTGTCACAGCAAAGTGTGCCAAACTGGATAGCAGAAGTTACCAGATACTCCTGAAATTCTCTAAAAAAGCCAAACTACACCCAACTCTACTCTACTGCTGTTCTTATTTTAATCAAAATCATGATTCGGCCCAAATTTTCCGTATTGTTGCAGATTTCAGAAAATACTACACGAAAGCACTCAGTGGATAAAGCTGACTTTTCAAAAGAACTTGGCTGGAAAATTGAAAAGGTCAGGATTCAAAGGAGACAACACAGGTGAGAGCCACAGAGGGAAGAAGCTTTCCAGCAGGAACACAATCATCCAACCAGGGTGCTGGTGCATCCACCAGCCCCAAAGGTAAGGAGGGAAGGGCTCAGCTGAGGCAGCCCCAGAGCTCCTGCTCCTCTGTTAGACCACAGCAAATAGGAGAGGTTTCAGAACGCCAGGAAAAAAAAAAGGAAACCTAGGGGTTAGATTTAAATATGCAGAAGGGAAAGTCAGGGAATTACAAACTGGTCACTTAACTCGAACTCCGGGAAAACTGATGGAACAAATAATGAAACAACCTATTTGTAAGCACTTAGAAGATAACAAGATGATAAGTGACTGCCGACACCCATTTGTCAAGAGCAATTTGATTTCCTACATCGACAGAGCAACTGGCCTGTGAATAGCTGGAGGAACAAGCAGGGCTGTATATCTTGATATTCATTAGGTGCTGCTGCACATGGCTCCCTCAGCAGCACAGCAGACGGAAACTGCTCTAATGTGGGCACACAACTCATCCGAAAAACATACGGAGGGAGCTGGTGGTGCTGATTCACTGCCAGACTCGGAGGATGCGCTGGGCTAGGAGACCAGTGCTGGCTGGCCCTGACACCAGCCAGCATGTCACTGGTGATAAGGGTGACGTGATGAATGTGATCAGCACGCAGGTATCCTGCTAAGAGAAAGGAAAACACTCCAGGAAACGGGACTAGAGGTCAAACAATGCTGAGGACTCAAAGGGGCGGCATGAAGCTGTGACAGGGAAGGTTTAGGCTGGAGATCAGGAAAAGGTTCTTCCCCCAGAGGGTGGTGGGGCACTGGCCAGGCTCCCCCAGGGATTGGTCACAGCACCAGAGTTCCAGGAGAATCTGGACAATGCTCTCAAGCACAGGATGGGATTGTTGGAGTGTCCTGTGCAGGGCCAGAAGTTGCACTCGATGATCCTTGTGTGTCCCCTTCCAGCTCAGGATATTCTATGCTTCTATGGGACTTGGAGAGATTCTGCATTAAGCAGGTGCAAACATCTGCATGCAGGTGGGAACACGCGGCCGTGCAGCACGAGGTGGGCAAGAGCCTGGCTTGGGAAGCACCACATCAGTCAGATAACGTGTTGCACAGAAAAGCTGCACCAGCCAGCCTGACACCTGGCTGAGGGGTGAACACTGGCATGGACAAGCTGCTCTCCACATCTGCTGCTGCCCAGGGGAATGGTGGAGTCCCCATCCCTGGAGGGATTTAACAGCTGTGAGGACGTGGCCCCTGGGGACATGGGTCAGGGGTGGCCTTGGCAGTGCTGGGGGAATGGTTGAGCTAAATGATCTTGGAGGGCTTTTCCAACCTTAACAATTCTATTACTCTGTGACTTGAACTGCAGCAAAGATGAATGAGGTTGGACATGATGAAACTGCCTTCTGTAGGGCAGGATGGCCTAGGACATTACCGTGAGATCTCCATCACCAGAGGTTTCTCTGAAGAGCTGATACAAACTCCAAACGTCTGCCAGATCTACCCAGACCAGCCAACTGACACTTCCCAGCCCCAGGGCAGACTCTCCTCCAGTGCTGACCAAACCCCTCTGTAAAGCCTTCAAACTTTCAGGCCCTGTCTTAGGCTGTGCTACAGGGGCCACAACTGAACTGTGTGGTGGACAACACTCCCTCCTGCTTGCTTTAAACACACTGCCCAAAACTTCATCAGGCGAACACTGGAAAAATCCCCAAAAATCTTATGTTCTCTCTCCCTGTGTCCTGTCTCAAATCCATTCTGTGCAGGAAGGTGCTCTAAATCACTGATTATCCTGCAGCCTCTGTGTGTTTTTGAGCTAGGGTAACTGAACCCACACCACTGAAATGCAGATCCAGATCTCCAGCTGTAGGATCATTCATCAGGTTTGCTCTTGGGAAGGCACAAGAGCAAATCAATACCCAGCTCAGGATATTCTGTGACCCAGGACTTGCACTCTACGATCCTTGCGAGTCCCCTCCACCTCAGGATATTCCATGATTCTATGATTCTGAATGACCCATACTGCCAGCCAGCAGCTAACCCTGACCAGCACCCCTGACCCAGAACAGGGCTGTTAAAGCAGCACCTTCTCCCAGCTAGGACCAAACTCTGGACATCAGTTCCCTGACACGACTGCGGCGCTGAGCAGATTCACCCCTCCAGATTCACCTTCCCAGTCCCAAGGCATGCAACTGTTTTAACAGGAAGCCACTAGATGGCTTGCTGGAAACGCTGGTGACTCTCCCTGGAACTTTCTGCACTGGTATTTACTTCTCCACAGATTTCCCCCTGCTCCAGAGCCACTTCCTGAGCCAGCAACAGCATGCCCGAGCCGCCCTGTGCCGAAAGGAGCCAGGGACACGACGTGGCACAGCTTTGGTGGAGAAGGAACTGCTCTGCTGCTGTGTTGCAGCAGAGGGGACTTCTGGTACTCTGGGTGTGCTCCTGTGCCTGTGGGAATACTGTGAGGTTGTTTTGGTGCGAAAGAAACGGGATTTGGGAGAGAAACCCTCAGCATAAGTGATGCTGTAAAGGATACACGAGTGTAGCAGGACTCAAGGCCCACCAGAGCATATCCTTATTTTCCATATGCAGATGTCCCTGCTCCAGGCAAGGTTTCCTGTTGGGATGAATCTGATTTATCTGTCCCCTCTCTCTTAGTCAGCTGCCTGGTGAGTTGAAAACATGTCTTATTTTCTCCCATCCTCCTGCAGAGAGGGATGTCACACCCCGACATTTTATCATCGCTCTCGTGGTGGTTCAGCAGCACTTTCAGGCTGGCACAGCCAAACCCCAGCCTGGCACCAGCTGGGATTCTGTAGCAGCTTGGATAAACTGAGAAATCGAAGATCATTAAAAAAAAAGGCCTGTAATGCACTGCTCAAAGAAGTTGGTGCCACTTAAACATAGGAGCAAAATACACACAGAAAAAGCAGAGCCTGGTGTAAACTGGGTGCAGGGGAGGAGGGGGAGGAGGAGGAGGAGGGAGGCAGGTGGCCATGGCTGGACTCCTCCTCACATGGGGGAGAGCTGAGCATGAAGGTCCCCACTGGAGCAACACAGGATGGCGCCAGAGCTGCTTCTTGGGAACCTTGCCTTGGACCTCCAAGAGATTTGGGGGTTTAAACCACAACCCCAAAAGATGGAGCACCGACCCAAAAGCCGGTGGCTGAAGAAGGGCTGGGTGCTCTTCCCTGCCCCAGTCCAGGCAGGAGCTGGTCTCCTCAGCCAGCAGCAGGATGTGCACAATTAAACAAAAATGGAAAATAATTAGATGCGAAAGAGGTTTGGCTCTCTCTGAGATGGGGTGGAAGGTCAGGCTTAATCCTACCTGCCAGAAAATAGAGGGATCTGGAGAGGGCAGTGCAGGAGAGGGAAAGCTGAAGCTGCCTGTGGACAGGGGGAGAGGGGCTGGCAACACCCCAAAGCCCCTCTCCACCCTATCCCTGAACACAGGAGCCCCCACTTCAGCCCTTCCTCACCTGCTGCCATGCACTCCTGGCCATCAGGGATACCTCATCCTTTACTGTCACAACAAGCAGCTGAGGTTAGGATGTGCTCTGGGATCCCACATCCCAGGGTCCTGACACAATACCTGTGGTGGGTCACAGGCACTAATCACATGACAGCCTCATCAGCTCCCCTGGGTGCTGCTTCAGGGATGCCTGGTGCTTCCCATCACAAGGATTTCACCGCTCTGTGGAATGTCACAGCTACTGGCAAATTGGAGCATAGAGAGCCCCAAAGTTAGAATCCCCCCCTTACTGCCTTGAACCCCCCCAAAATCCCTGTCCTGCCCACTGTTGCCATTGAACTGCCATCTCCTTTTGGAGATGAGGTAAGATAACAACTGACCAGCCCTGCACTGGGATGGGAGCTGCTGCTAACCCTGAAGCAGAAAATCCCAGTTGTTATTATGGGACATTTTCTTGGATGAGAAGCTGAATGAAGGTGGGATGTGAAACTACCTTCTACTGAAGGATTACTTAACTGACAGGATTTTGCTGCTAGACAGCCCAGCTGATGCATGTGCAGCTGTGGATAAATCCAGCTCCAAATATAGCCAGGTCCTGCTTCCAACACTGAAACCTGTGCTTGTGCTGTGAATAGGACCAACACCATCCCCAAAACTGTGGCTTTCTGGCTGGAAAAAGAGGTGAAGTTTGTCAATTTATTAAGCTATTAAGGGATTTCTCTGTCACAAATCTGCTTAATTGCTGCTGCATCCCTGAAAACTGTTAATTGCCCACCATGGCCAGTGGTGATGGATCCACCTCTAATGCTGCACTGCACGAGGGACCTCCCTGCCTTTACTCTGAACCTGCCTCCTGAGGGATGAAGGGGTTATTTCAACCACCAGCAAGGCTCATGGTTATGACGTCCTGGGAACAGTCACATTTTTCCAAATGTAAAGCCAGACCAGATGGACAAAGGCAGGGATAGACTCTTGCACAGTCCCTGCAAAAAACAACATGAGTAGCACTGGTGCCTGCATTTACAAACCCTGAAGGGTTCAAACCAAACTGCAGGGGTTTTAATTTCTAGTTTTGATTTTTGCAAACAGACTTCTAGGCCAGAAGATTCCAGTTTAAAAGCACCACCCCTCCTGAGAGGGATGGCCAAGAGCAGCTGTCAGCACAGGAAAAGAACGTGTGGGTCTCACCAGGTGACATTTGCTCTGCAAGGAACAACAATAATGCCAAGGAACTCTCAAGCACTTGAAAGAACCCAAAAAACAACGAAACCCACCCAAGAGAAGCCATTTCATTTTGAAAGCAGAAACTGGGTTCTCCTCCTGTTACTATATACAACTTATTTCATGGTGAGGCACAACCCAAGTGAAGTGCCCAGAGGAGGCCACAGAGATGCTCCGAGGGCTGGAGCCCCTCTGCTCTGGAGCCAGGCTGGGAGAGCTGGAGGTGTTCACCTGGAGAGGAGAAGATCCAGGGAGAGCTCAGAGATCCTTCCAGGGCCTAAAGGGGCTCCAGGAGAGCTGGAGAGAGACTGGGGATGAGAGAGGCAAGGACAGGACAAGAGGGAATGGCTTCCCACTGCCAGAGGGCAGGGATAGATGGAATATTGGGAAGGATTTTTTCCCTGTGAGGGTGAAGAAACACTGGCACAGGTTGCCCAGAGAAGCTGTGGCTGCTCCTCAATCCCTGGAAACGTTCCAGTCTAGGATGGACAGGGTTTGGAGCAACCTGGGATAGTGGAAGGTATCCCTGCCCATGGCAGAGGGTTGGAACGAGGTGGTTTTCAAGGTCTCTTCCAATTCAAACCATTCCAGGATTCCATGAATTTGCTGACTGTGATCTTGGTGAAGTGAGTGAGATGAGTGATGTGTAACTTATGAAATAGACAACAGCTTATCCTGAGCAACAAGGACACCAATTTAAAGACTAGAAGTGTTTTAAAAACTGCCCGAGGATCTTCCAAGTGACAAAGAGGACATTCACACAGGAGGCTTGGTATCACTGCCCCTCAATGCTAAGTCAGTGCACTTAAGGGCTCCAGTTGTCAGCAAATTGCTCTTAAATTACTGTTTTATTATGCCCTTGTTTTCAGTTTTCAGTAAAAAGTTCTCAAAAGCCCATTCAGATAATTTGCCCAAGCAAGAAATGACTAAGAGAGGGAATCATAGGACCATTAAGGTTGGAAAAAACCTCTAAGATCATTGAGTCCAACCATTAACCAGATGCTCAAATCTGAAGGGCACCCTCCAAGCACCTTCCCAGCAGGGCTGAAATGAACATCACTCTCAGATGTACTTGGGGAGAAAAAGCAGGAATTTGTACTAAAAGTTTAGGTTGGGATCCTTGATCTTGTAAAGTGACATACTGCAGCATTAGGGACTGGAGAAGGGAACAGGGAGCTCCTGGATGGCAGTCAAGTGTTTCTAGGGATGGACAACACCGAGGTCTTGGATGGCCAATAGCAAAAGAGAAATCCAAACCACGCTTAGGCAGCTGGCAACTGCTTCCAGTGAGCCTGGAATCAGTGGCCACAGAGCAAGAGATGGCTATTTCTGGGTTTGCAGGAAGGTTTTTCAAGAGGCTTCCTCAGCAGCTCCCAGAAGAGGTTCCCATTGTTCGCCGTTTCCTGGATTATGAATGCGAAACTGAATCTGGGTGGCGGGCAGAGCTATGTGGAGGGCACCCACTTTTTATTGTCAGAGGCAGAAAAATCAGCACCTGGACTCCTGCTGTGCAAAGACCCAGCAGCACATCACTACCCACCAGCTTCTCCACACATCCATGGGAGATGCTGCACTTGCATCAAAATCCCCCAAATCTGCAGTAACCGACGTCATCTCCAGTCAGCCCTGGGATCTCACACGTACTCCAGCTGCCTGGATGACTTCTCCAGGGCAAAAGGGGTCAAGAAACCTGACCCTGCAAATGAACACAGCCCAACAACCTCTGCTTGGCCACATCATCTCCCAGGGAGTGACCATCACCAGACAAGCCTGAATTCTATGTCTACTTGTTCCAGTTTCTCCCAAGCACTTCTATTTGCCTTCATTTCCAGTTGAATTTATCTGGTTTTATACTTGAATTCATCTGACTTCAGATTCTGAACTAGATGATCTTTAAGGTTCCTCCCAACCCAACCCATTCAGTGATTCTATGAGTGGAGAAAGCAAACACAGGGCAGTTTGCTGCAAAGATAAAGCAGAAGAGCAAAACAATCCAAGAGATTCCACCCACAAGTCTGAATCTGCACCGAGAGTATCAACCAAGGGCAGGTTGGTGCCAGTCCCAGCCTTCCCACAGCTGGGTTTACTGGTCTGTGGGAGCTCCCCAAAGGTCCCGCTCCCTATTACCCATCAGAGAAATCCACTCTCGAACAGTACTGCAGACACAAACCTCTGCCCTGGCTCCTGCTGCAGCAGCTCAATTGAAGGTGAAGCACAAAGTGTTTCCAGCTAAAGGGATTTAAATTATTATTTGCAGTAATTAGCACCTGCACATCGGCCCAGTCACAATACTTTGTTTGGGCGAATTTACATCATCCCCTTCGTAAATCAGCTCACTCAAAAGGCCAGCATTAAGGAAAACAAAGCGAGAACCCCGTTGGAAAGACTCTGTTCCCCATCCAGAGCACATCAGTGCCCTCGCTGTTAAACCTGGCAGCCCTCTCCCTCCACCAGAGGCCAAGTAATCAGAATTTCAGCATGTGCCTCCTCGTTATTGCAACCGACGCTAATTAAAAGGCGAAACATCTCAACGATAAAGGTTACTGCAGACCTGCCAACTGCACTAGGCAGAGAGGCAGGCTGTCATTGAAACGCTGGTGAAGCTGAATCCTGCTCCTCATCTCCCCAGGATCGATGCAAAACCACAGGAGAAGGCACCGGTGACGCTCCCAAGCGCCTCCAGGTCCGCGAGGCTGCGGCGCGCCGCGTAAATCCCACCGGCCTTCCCCCTGCCACAGGCCTGAATTTCCGCCTGCGCTAGCGCTGGCCTCAGCGGGGCGGGAGGACCTAATCCCACCCGTGGGAAGGCAGAGAGCGGGAGCTGTGCCAAGCGGCACCGTTGCCTGCCGGATCCACGGCTGCCTGGCACCTCCCGCGGCTCCCGGCGCTGCGGCGGCCGGGGCAGGCCAGCTCTGCATCCTGGGAACAGCTTCCTCCCAGGTCACCAATGCTCACCCCACGATAATGCGGGATCTGACACGGGAAAAGCCAATAAACCCCCGTGGCTGGCTTTCTGCTGTCACTCCCTTCCATTCAGGTCTAACGGCCCAACTTGGGCAGGAACTGGGAAGCACTGGCGAAGCTCTTGCCCTGGAAAAAGTCTTTGCTAGGAGCTGGGAACAGACTGCAAAAAAGCTCTGGACACCAGGAGGGATTGGGGACTGCTATGTGTGGGGTTAAGGGCTCTGCACTTCCCCTCCCGCAGCCCCCAGTCCCACAGCTTTGAACCTCCAGTCCAACACACTCAGTGCTACCCCAGCATCTTCGGGCTACAATGAGATATAAAAAGGCAACCACAGAATTCCCCTTTCCCTAACTGGTCACTTTCCTGCGCAGATACAAGGGCGGACAACCTCTCTGAAGGACAGATGGACCTTTTGCCCACCAGCACCCACGAGGAGAGGACAGACAGACACCACACAAGGCACAAGCACCATGTCCCTTCTCCAGCAGCCACGTCCCACCTCACACCCTGGCTCTGCCGCGGCTCCAGGGAGCACCGGAGCGCGACGGAAAATCTGCCAGCGATGCGCAGCAACCTCTGGGTTCACATGGCGCTGGCTCCCCTCCGTGTTTCCAGCAGCTACATCACACTCTAAGAGGCTAAAAATACATTAGGAAAGTACTTAATGTTTCTTTTCCACCCCAGCGGCTGCTGCAGAGAAGCTCCAAGGGGGAGGGGAGGTGAACAGACCTGAGTGGATGCAGGGAGGAGAGGCAGAAAAATGGAGCAATAGGCACAGCACATCCAGCAAAAGGTGGCCGGGGAAATCCCTGCGGCAGGCAACACTGGCTCCTTGGGAAAGCAAAGGCAAGAGCCACGTAACCACGAAAAGCAAAGCGTTTCTGACTACAGAGCAGGATTTAAGGCCAGGCTGGACAGGACTCGGAGCAACCTGGTCTAGTGGAAGGGGTCCCTGTCCATGGCACGAGCTTGGAATGAGCTGATCCTCAAGGTGCCTTCCAACCCAAAGCAATCTGTGATTCTGTGGTTCAGCACTGACAAGAGCACAGAAGAATTCAGGAACAAGCATGTCCTCCAATCTTAATTACCAAGATTAAGAAGCTCCATGAAAATTAACTACATGATATTCCTTGTTAAATGCAGCAATGAATATGTAACCACCAAAACCAATTCTGTTCCAAAGACACAGCCTTCCTGCAACAGCTCCCAGCATTCCCCTGCGTGCAACAGGAGAGTCCTTCAGCATCCAGGGCTGAGGCAGGAGGGATGGGTTTGTCAGCCCAGCTGGGTGGCAACAGGCACACGGGCTGCTGCACTTCATTCTGGAAGAACGCACAGTTTCATGGAATTCTGAAATGGTTTGGTTTTGGAAGAGACCTTCAAGACCACTGAGTTCCAACCCCCCCACCACGGGCAAGGACACCTTCCACTATCCCAGGTTGCTCCAAACCCCATCCAACTCGGCCTTAAATACTTCAGGAATGGGGCAGCCACAGCTCTTCTGAGCAACTCCTTCAACAGTTTCTTGGGACGACGGGCAAGGGGCAGGTGACTGTATGACACCTAAGTTCTGGGGAAATAAAAAGCGAACAACCCCCTGCTCCTGTCTCCAAAACCCCTGTGTGGAATAAGACACGAGCCCTACTTGACTTGTTGCCCTCTTACAGGCAGCTCTCCTTGGGCAGCGAGTTCAGCTGTCCATCACTGGCAGCTCACCTCTCCATTATGCTCTCCCAAGCAACAGCAGCCCCATCAAGTATTAGCAGGAGTTGGGAATTTCAGCACTGAAGCCAGGCTCAAGGACAAGCCTCGATCAGATCTTCCCATCCTGTCACCCCAAACAGGCTGATGAAACCCCACCAGCACACAGAGCAGCTCCATCCAACTTGTAAACTCCAAATGGGAGCAGAATGCCCATTACTTTGGTCAGATGCAGAGCAAACTGGAATATCTCTCACCAAAACATCCCTCAACTCCCACTGAGATCCACAAGAACAGAAGAGCCCAGCTCCACTGTGAGTAGAAATGAGTAAGATTTTCATATTTTTGCCACTATTTTCCCCCTCTGCCTCCTGAGCTTGCCAGAGCTCCAGTCATTAGGAGGCTGTTTGTACAAACCCAGAAGTGATGTATTTTTAGCACTGGAGAATTGCATGGCACGATCATTAAGGAGCTTCTGCAGACAGCAACAAGAGCAGGGATTTTTCCTTCTCTAAATTGGCTCCAGCCACTACAGTTTTCAGCCCAAAGCAGACTTTCAGGAAATTCAGGAGGAGCAGGAGCCTTTTTCCATGACATATTTAATACTGAGTACACTCACTTAATACTGAAGTACACTCGATTTTCACACTGTGCATCCGACGGGAGGTTTTATGGATTTGTTTTCTAGGCTGTAGCGTTGCACACTTTTGCTACAGAGCATAATACCCTGTATTATCACAACACTCCCTAGCAACAGGACTTTAATTTAAGTGCAGAGATTTCCAACGCTGAGAGCATTTCACTGACTCAGAGCAATGATGACACGCTGGGAAACCTTATCAAAAGCCCCACGGGTGCCAAGGGAATCTACACCACATGAATGATGGCATTCAAGCTTCTCAACACAATGTGGCCAGCACTGGCACAGAGAACACCTTGGGAAGGAGGAATTTGCTTCACTGATTCCACAACCCATAGTCCAGGCAGTGTCTACACTGATGGCAGCGGTGCCAATGGGTGGGAAGTAAGAGTGAAAATCCAACAAGTGCTCGGTGCTCAGGCAGAGAAATGAGGGGAATGGTTCAGTGTCAGAGCTCAGAGACGGGGGGACACCATCAAGGATGAGGTGCCACCTCCTGCTTCTCACCCCAAGGTCAGGAGGAAGACAGATGCTTGGCAGACAAGCCAACCAACCTCCTACAAAAGCTGTCCTGAAGAGTGAAGCCAACCTGACACTGGACAAGAATGCCCAGTGCCCGTTTCCCTTTACTCACTGGAGCACCCAAGCCCCTGGGCATCACGGGCATCCTGTTCCCAAACCTCAGATGGGGAGGATGGACTTTGGAAAGCCCAGAAAAATAGTTCCAGGGTCCCACCCAACCACAGAGAGGATGCAAAGGTGCAAAAGCCCCACCAGCACTTTGGACACTGTCAGGTGAGGTGTTGCTTCACCTCTGCCCACTGAGGCAGAAGAGCAGGAGAAGGCAGGAGCACCACCACGGGTGGGTTGAGAAGGCTCTCAGGGCAGAAATGACACCGAAACCATGTCCCCTGTGGAGAGCAGAGGGGAATCCAGCAGCCCTTGTGCACGCAGCGAGGAGACAGGAATATCAGAGCAGCCGTGCCAGGTCTGATGGACAAAGATATCCCAACGAGGTCCTGGGTCAAGTGGCTTTTGCTGGCTGCTGTGCAATGCCAGCCGAGCCCAGCCGGCCCGCAGAGCCCGGCCCAGGGCAACGGGACGGGTCAGCAAGGATTAAAAGCATAATTAAACAGGGGCTGCAGATTGCTTCCAGAAGCCACATCACTCCCTGGAGCCCGTGAGCTCAGCCAAGGGAAAACGCTGCTGGTTTTGCTGCTTCTGGGACCTGGGGTACAGGTGGGAAAGGAGTTCACTGCCTGCTTTCACTTACACCAGGGTTATATTGCTCACATGCCTCCGCACACCTTCAAATCCAGATTTTCAGTGGAACTTCCTAGGATGCAGGAAGCCAAAGAAATAAAACATGCAATTTCTGTACCTCTTCTTTGAGCCTAATCCATAAAAACACCCAAACCTTCCTGACTTTCAGTGAGGAGACTACAGGCACAACCACAGGCATGGAGGAAATACTCCTCTGACTTCTTAATTTCAATTGCAAAAAGCCTTTTACCAAAAGCTTAAATGAAATGCAGATAAGTTCCTTCAAAGGCTGAAAGAAATATATAAAAAATTATCTGAATGTCATAACGGTGTTGCCTAAAATGGATAAAGGAATTAGAAGGGGGAAAAATAATACTAAAAATAAGTTATGAAGGGTATGCAAGGTATTGATATACAGCACATGGTTTAAACTGTTAATCATTGAACAGATTCCAGTATAAAAATAAAGAGACTGAAGCTGCACATAATGGAGGAGTTGCTCTATTTATAAACTTCTCTGTGCAAAGGGCAGCAAGGGCCGGGATGAGCTGGCAGTGGAGGCAGAGGGACACTGCTACAGAGCCTATATTTGAGGGAAAATAAACAAGGGTTTTTTATTTATTTTTTTATTTTTTTTAAACACTGTCAACAAAATGAAAAGGAGTTGCCCAGGAGCCTGTGTGCCCCAGCCATGTGAGCAGCATTTCCAGCCCTGGCATGTGACAGCTCTCCCAATTTAGCCAGTAACTGACTCCCTCTGACCTGTAATAACACCGCTCCCAAATTAGAGCCCTCAATTTGACTTGGCTCCAGTCCTTCCCTCCCAGCGACATAAAGCATCCTTTTTCCCTCCCTCTCCCCGAACATTCCTAATCCCATCCTTTCGCACTGCCAACTCAAACTCCCATTTAAGTCTTTTCCTATTTTTTCTGGGGTGAGGGGGGTGGTTGCAGAGGGCCAAGGGGGCGCAGGCAGCAAAGGGCAGGGAAAAAAGACCGGTGGAAAAACACCAAGAGACAAAAACAACAACAAAATCAGACAAAAATTCCAAGTTGGTGACATTCAGCTGGAAAAGCTCAGTGACTCACATGCAAATAAAATCTGCCTAAATTCACTGCTGCATGACGCAGGCCACTGGCTTCAGCATGAAAAAGGCCGGGATGAAATCATCCACAATTAAATGGGAGCTTGGAAGGCTGCAAAAAGCAGCCGCATCAGCGCGGCTCCCTCGGCTTAATAGGAAACACAAAGGAAGGAAGTTCGGCGGAGTGAGAACATCCCCCTTTTCCCCTCCTTCCCACTGACACCTCGCACCATCAGCCATCCCCAGCCCTCGGCGTGGCTCCTCCGGAATCGCATGTCGGCGCTGGGCTCCGGCGAGCTGCTCCCCAGCAGCCTGCTGCCAGATCTTAATGGGCTTTCCTGGAATACCAGCTCAAAAGTAAAGTAAAAATAAATGCGGCTACGTAGCAAGGCAAACCTCCCCACCAGCCCCCCAGCAGCCAGCGGCTTCTTCCAGAGATTTCTGTCCTGATCTCTGCAGAATGGTCGGAGATATTGGAGAGTTAACACTGAGAAACCCTGGAGCAAACCCAGTCCCGTTCCAAATCCCCCGTATACTTTGGGGAGGGATTTAAATCTCAGTTCTCAGGTTTGCTCTTGCATTGCAACAGTGCTTTAAACCTCATGAGTTCTCAAATACTGTCTGAAGTCACATTATAGGAATGCACTTGAAGTGCTCCACAGGGAATGGGGTGCCAGTGTTTCCCCTTATGCCAGGGTGAACACCAGGCTCTGCATCCTACCCCTTCAACACAACCCTTCCGTGGGGCTGTGCCATGAACCAGGTCACTGCCCTTCTTCAAGCCAAAAATAACAATGTGAGGGGGAAGGATAAATTAAAAAAGGTCATTTTAACCTGGATTGGGAGTCACAGCATGGTTCTCAAAAGGCTTTTGGTGCTCCACCTAAGAGGGAAAACAAACCTGAAAAAAAGAGCTGGCACCTCTGCACCCTCCAAAGTGCTGCTCTTGGGATCACCTGGTGAGTATCATCCCTCTGATCTGCTCTGGTGAGATCCCACCTGGAGTCTGGCATCCAGCTCTGGGACCACCAACACAGGAAGGACATGAAGCTGCTGAAATGAGTCCAGAGGAGACCACAGAGATGCTCCGAGGGCTGGAGTCCCTCTGCTCCAGATCCAGGCTGGGAGAGCTGGGGTTGTTCACCTGGAGAAGACTCCAGGGAGACTTTAGAGCCCCTTCCAGTGCCTAAAGGGCCTCCACGAGAGCTGGAAAGGGACTCTGGACAAAACATGGAGTGACAAGACAATGGGGAATGACTACCTACTGTCAGGATCAGGGCTAGACAGGATATTGGGAAGAAATTCTTCCCTGTGAGGATGGAGAAACACTGGCACAGGTTGCCCAAAGAAGCTGTGGCTGCCCCATCCCCGGAAGTGTTGAAGGTCAGGTTGGACAGGGCTTGGAGCACCCTGGTGATTCTATGATCCATCTGGGATGCAGGAGGGCAGTACCACAAGCACCCAAGAGTGGCCACAACCAGCTGTGAGGCCATTGTGAGAGAGGCCATTGCACCTCACTTCAGCTACGAAGTGAATCCTCTGTCACAAGGAGAAATCAGGCGACCAGCTTCACATTCATTTGGGAACTGGGTGCTTCAAACTTTCTGGACTTCCCTCCAGGCTGGATGCGCCTGTCCCTGGGATTATCCCTAGTGCTGTGCTTTTGGAAGATTCCAGCCTGAGCTGAAGGCTTCTCAGCACTCGCTCACTCCGGCCTGCAGTGGCTGCAGGAGCAGGATGTGAACAGGTCCATAAAAGGGAACTGGGAGACTTGAGCCTCCTGCCAGTAAGCCTACATTTGCTCTGGTGGAATCTGCACCTCCCCAGGAAAAAAAAAACAAACCCACCAAAACTATAAAAATAAAATATTGAGGTCTGCAAGTGGGGAAAGGCTGCAACTGCCTGCAGGAGGACATCCGACTGTGCCCGGGCCATCTGGTCACCCACCCTCAGTGACACTGCCCTCCCTCTGCCACCAGATGCTAATTCCTTTCATCCTGCCTGGCCCTCCACTGGTGTAATTTTAGGTCTGTGAATAGGACCATCTGCCTTTGAGATGCTCGTTTATTTTTGGCTGAGCCGTCCCTTTCACCACTCCCTCCTTAAAGGAAGTCCAAACCAGGCACTGTTGGGAACAGTGTTCCTTGTCTGGTCCTCTAATCAGCAGGCATTAACGAGCTATCTAGAGGATGTGCTGCACCGCTGTCACTCGTCAAATTGGGGGTGTCATTATCTTCAAAGCACTTTGCAAACACTTTTTTCCTTCCTCCCCGTGTTGCCACCACAAAGTAATAATTATTCACTTCTCTCTGAATATGGTGGGCTTGGTCCAGCATCCTGGAGCTCGGCCAAGACGTGCTCAGCAAAATTCAACATGGCCAAAGTAAAGCTAAAACAAAGTGGTTCCTATCTTTTTGGATGCTGAGGACTGCTACCGTTGCTTCCTTTCCCACAGCAGACATGGAAATGGTAAAAATAAAAATAAATGCTGGAACCACAGTGGCCAGTAGTGTAATTTCCACACATATTAAGCGATGCCTGGAGAAAAAGGGAGTTTTGAGGAAAGTTTTGCTTTTATACACATCTAAGTGCTATGAATGAAAGTCACTGTCACAATTATGGAAAACAGTAATTAGCAAAATACTGCATAATAGGGCTGAAAGAAATGCTTTTGGCTGGGGTGACCATATGGGTGCTCCCAGCCAAAGCTGCACATGGATAAGCCCTGAGATCACAGCAAGGCCATGGGCAACCCCACCATGCCAGAGGCTCAGCCCATCTCTTGGGATGGATGTTGGATCCATCTCTTGGGACAAATTCGTGTCCTCCTGCATGTCCCAGCCAAAGGCATCCCGGACTGCTTGGAAGGACGCAGGCAGGGTGAGCTAACAGGCTGAATCTGTGCATCTACCAGCCACAAAATCACTGATTTTCCTTCTTTTTAAGATTTTCACAAGTGTCTGAGACGGGTGGGAAGAACGGTTCCAGGTAACCCCTTTCAGAACCAATTGGCTTCTCCGTACAAACTCAGGCTGCGCAAAGCTTGTGCAGTTCTACCAAAATTTTTTTGTTTTTTAAAGATGAGGAAGGTTGTGGTTCAGTCTGAGGTTTGAGCCAGCTCTCAGCTCTGTTATGAACCTCCAGGAGCTACAGGACGTGGAGTCTATTGCTGGAAATCAATGTTAGACACCAGAGAACATCTGTACAGGGGAGCTCTCCTCACTGCATGCACCCCACAGGCTGAAGAGCAAGAGCCTGCTATGCTGCCAAGCCTCTCACAGGGAAAACATACCCAGGACTTCAAAGCAGAAAATTTCTGTGCAATGCTTGGGGTGTTAAAATCAAGCCCTGACTTTGGCTGGCCACAGCTCTCTGCCCTGCAGGAGACTGGGGAAACACCTGGTTGTTCATTGCTTCAAATTCTCTGCAGCAAATGAAAGAAAAAGTAACTTAATGGATCTGATCAGATCTCAGTTTTGACAGGATTTCCTGCCTGGGTAAAAACTGACCCATTTTGCTTTGGCTTGAAGGTACGATGAACAGAAACGACACTAGCTGGGCTGTGAAGTGAGGACAAGCAGCTTCACCCCCACGCTGGGGTGAATTCCCTGGAGGAATCAGGGGATGCAGACATCCCTCCCATTTCTGCTGCTCACATCACCCCGAGCAAAGCACTTGACCAAAGCCAGTGTTGAGTCACTGCGAGGAGGAGACTTTCTAATTTCAACCGCTTTGATCCTGCCCTGAAGTGCCAACGTCAAAGAGGAGGGAGGGGAGAGCTGGGGCTGAGTCAGGGAGGACAGGGAAAATCTGTGCACCTACAACAGACACATTCAAAGCAAAGTGAAACTCCTCTTTTTTAGGAAACCCCCACAAAAAAGTGACACAAAGAGCTGGCTCTCCCCAGCTTGTACCAGAGCAGCAACAGCTGACCGTGTCTTTCCCGGCTGTACAGGCACTCATAAGGCAGAAACACCCGGTTAAAACACACCTTTCCCTGGGTAATTCACCTTCCCCTCTGGAATTCACAGTGCTGCCCGCAGCAGCTGGCTTGTCTTGCCTTTATTACCAGCCTCACATTTTGTTTCTCATGCACCCACAAAGCGCTGCAGGACCTCAAAACAAAGAGCGACGTTGTTCCTCCAGAATAAAACCGCTGTTCGCCTGGTTTTTATTGATATTTCACAAAAACATCCTAGCAGCTGGAAAGATTCGTTTGGGGGGAGGGGGGGGAAGTTAAACCGATGTGTCCAGTCACAGCTTTTTCACTGGGAAGGTTTCCATGATTCCTTTCCACTGAGAACACATGAAATGGGTGAACGTGGATACTGAAATTAAAGGACAAAGAACACTGGTCCTGGCACTCACACATTCCCACTGCCTGGCTGGGTGGCTTGGCCATGCCTGGTTCCTCTCCCATAATTGCTGATGCTCATCAAAGGCATCAGAATCATGCTGAGGAACCCAGCTCTGAACAATGATGAGTTTGACACTTGTTAGTGCTTGAAACATGAAAAGCTTTCCCAACTAATTCAAGTTTTTACTAAACCAAAATCATCCTCCTCCCCCTATCTGGCTAAAATATCTGTTCTCAGCTATCAAAAACGCCACAAGGAGAATATGAGATTTCACTTTATTAACCAAATTCCATAATATTTGTGAAAATAGTATGGAGTAATTTTTAATAAAATGAAAACCTTGCACTTTTGTGGAGGGAGGGGAAGGAACAGCCCTCCCTGCAGAAAAAAATTCCCTTCCCTGCCTTTTGTTTTCCCCTGAAGAGCAGCAACACACTGCAGTTACTCACACAGAAGGATTCAACCTCCAAGACTCAGAACAGATGAACAGGAGGAGTGACAGGATTGCTGGAAGCTGATGACCCCTCTCTTACCCTCCAGGCTACTGATTCCAGCTAATTGCAGCCTCAAGCGGCTCCGAGCCAGTCGACAGCAACACAGCAATAAATGTGCAGAAGTCCAGTAAATTCGGAGAAACACATAACACCATAACACTGGCTGGGGTACAACAGCCTGATCCATTCAGGGATGATAAAAATTAAAAGAATATTGTTAAGGACATTGTCCAACTGCCTTTTCAACACTCATGGGTTTGGGGCATCCATCACCTCCCTGGGAAGCCTGTCCCAGTGTTTGACCACCGACTTGATAAAGATATCACAGATTAAGAGAGTGGTTTGGGTTGGAAGGGACATTAAAGACCATCCAGTTCCACCCCCTGCCATGGGCAGGGACACCTTCCACTATCCCAGGGTGCTCCAAGCCCCATCCAACCTGACCTGGAACACTTCCAGGGATCCAGGGGCAGCCACAGCTTCTCTGGGCAAGCTGTCCCAGAGTCTCATCACCCACATTACGAAGAAATTCTTCCAAATACCTAATCCAAATTTCTTTTACTTTAAATCCATTACTCCTTGTCCTTCCAACTGAAATATTCTATTCTATTCTATTCTATTCTAGTCTAGTCTAGTCTAGTCCATTCCTAGTCCTAGTCCTAGTCCTAGTCCTAGTCCACTCTATTCTACTCTATTCTATTCTCATGCCTTTCCATCCTCATGCAATTCCATGCAGCTGGGCTCTGCTGCAGGCAAATCCTGCAGAAAGACCTGATTGCTGAATACCTCCAGCAATTCTGACCCTGTCTGGAGAGGTGCAAACTGCACCCATCCAACACCGAAGAGCCTGGGCAAGGCTTTGCTATGTCATGATACAGCAACAGCATCATCTCACTCAGCCCTACATCTACAACCCCCGTGGCAGGGGGAGGTTTACATCCCAGCTCCCTGCAGGAAAAGTGAAGCCCCCAGCTCAAAAGGATTCCTACAACTGCTCAGACACTCCAGGTTTCCAACTCTCTTTGTGTGGTGTGAAGGGAAAATTCAGGATTTTGGGTTTTACACAACTCTGAGTTATCCTCTGCCTCCTCCACTTTCTTACTGTGCCTCCTCCTGGTATCAGGAAGGGAAGAGTCTTAAGCAGAGGGGAATGGGAGGCTGCAGCTCTCTGGCAATCTGTTAGAGACAGGCACTCACATGGATAATGCTTGCAAAGCCTCTGCTCCTCCTCTGGGCAGAGGAGGAGCAACAGCAGCAAGGGCAAGGGACTTGTTAAAGGCAGAAAATTGGGCACCAGGAATAAAAATTCCCTGCCCTGCCACTTTCCACAGCCCCCTGTGGAAGAGGAATATGTGCATACAGACACCAGACAACAAACTGCAACTCTCAATGAGAAGCAGTGTGACAAGGAAAGCTGCAAAGTAAACACTGAGGGTTTTGTATGGAAACACAGTAGGAAGGAGTGCTATTCCCAGAGATGCTTCTCCATCAGATGCTTACAATTGGTTCAGGGCACGAAAGTGCCCCAGCTTCAGCAGGACCAGCTCACAGCAGCACAGGGAGGAGCTGGCAAAGGTGGTGAGAAGCCCTGGCTTCCCACTCACACCACATACCTCCAGGAAAAACTTGGAAAACAAGTTTTTGGGAGAGATCAGAGATGCAGCAAATTCCTGGCTTGATAAAGCAACCAATGTAAGGCCATGCTCAGCTTTCAGGCCTTATAATGGCTACTACTGTTTGCAGAAGGAAGATATTTCGGGGGTGAAACCTGATCGGCTCCCAGGGCAGCAGCACAAAGCCCGGGAGAAGCATCTCACTGCTCTCTCTGGGGTGAAGCTGCCAGGGAGCTGCCTGAACCACAGTGCTGGCACTGCCTGCTGTCCCTCTCCTGCCCCTCTGTGTCCCACGGGGCCTGCCCATGTCGCTGACATCCACCTGGATGGGATCAGGATGCTGAACACAAGATAGAGTGAAAGAACAGAATAGGATTAGGACTAGGACTAGGGCTAGGGCTAGGGCTAGGGCTAGGGCTAGGCTAGGCTAGGCTAGGCTAGGCTAGGCTAGGCTAGGCTAGGCTAGAATAGAATAGAATTTTCTCCTAGTATCCCAGAGGATTTTCAATCCCAGCATGACTTCCAAGCGTCTTTTCTCCTCCACCAAGAGGTCAGCACAAGCAGCAAGGATTCGTCCTTTTCCTCCTTGCAGGAGCTGACAGGGATGGACAGATCCCACTGCAAAAGCCATGGAGCTGCAAGGCTGGAGCTCGCCAGCATGCCCTGCATCCTCAGCCTGGCCTTTCCTCTCTTTCAAGTAATTTTGACAGGAGTTTAAAGTTTCCTGCACCTTTAGGGGGTGTGGCAGGACACCTTGCTAGTGGAAGATGAGTGGAAGAGTCAGAGCTCTTCCAGCCCTGCTGTCCTGCTTGACACCAAGGTTGACTGACATCTCCCACTGCTCCATATCCCAATGATTTTCTACTACACCAAACAAATTAGAACCGGGTTTAAAAAACCATCCCCTCACCCCCACATCACTAGTGCAAGGAATGAGGCAGTGCAGAATCATCTCCCTGTGACTCAGACCTGCCTCCAGGTGGGTGACATCCAGGAGTTCCCCTGGATTGCTGGCCACGGTGTCACCCACCACCGGTGCTTCACTGGGATTCACTGCTAATGGGACTGGGAAGCAATCTCCCTGCAGGTGCTCATCAGCCAAAACTGCTTCTGCAGCAATTCATCCCTTCCAGCCATGGACCAAAAACCACCCACCCAAGGAGAAGAATGCAAAAGTAGCAAAGGGACATGGGTGATTTGGGATATGAGAGAAGAAAACAACATTCAAATGTTGGATGAAAACAACAATCTCTGAAAACACAGCTACTTTTCCTTTGTTTGAGACACTTCCTGGGTAAATCCACTGAATCAGAAGTACCCAGAGCCCCAGCAGCTGCTGTGTTCTGTGCAAAATTTGTGTTCAAGGAAGTTTTTCTTCCCCCCAGCTCTTAAAATAAGAAGTCTGTTTCTCCAGCCTGGCCAAACCACTCCACCACACTGCAGTGCAAACCCACTCCCAGCTCTCCCAGTGCCAGGGATTACTGGGTTACAGATCCATGGCCTTACCATACAAACCCAGTTTCCTGGATACTTGCACCACAGCCTCTAAATTCTGTTGTGGTCTGGACTTCACGGGCTGCTGGTTTTAATATTTTCAGATGCTGGAACCACGGCAAGTTCCCTGCAAGTTCCAGCCATTTTCTTAACCTTTTTTTTTTGTCTGATATTCCTTTTCCATGATGCTGTGGAAGAGACACAAGCCATGGTGTGGCAGGACACAAAGGTGGCTTTGCACACAGCTGGATCCTTCCATCCCTTACTCTCAGCAAATAGTTTCTAACAGATGATGGGGCTGCCTGAAACCACAGCTGCTTCCAGACTCTTTTCATGTAAAGACCAAGTGAAGGTACTTTTCATTACATAGATATGTCTATTACCAATATAATTTATGGCTTGGCATTATTCAGGGAGATTAATAAAGCATCCTTGCTTCTAAAGATAAAACATCTTTCCAAATCCTTCTGATACATGAACTGCTTGCTCAGCATTCCTGCATTATTCATTGGGAACATCAGAGCACTTTTGCAATGCCTTTCCCATAGCAGTGCCCTCCAAAGTGGGCTCCAGGTGGGATGAGGAGACCCAGACCCACCTCCTTTTCCTGAACTGGGCAGTTTAACTCCTCTGGGATTATTCAGGTGAATGAGGCTGTGATTCCTCTATGCTGTTCTTCCCCAGAAGCCTCCTAGCCTTTCACATTGAGGTTTATCTTCCAGCCTCTTCCTAAAGGATTATTTAGGTTTCAAGAGGTCCTTAAGATTCAGTCCAGCCATTAACCCAGCACTGACAAGGCCACCATTAAACCCTGTCTTCAGGTGCCACATCCACACATCTTTTAAGTCCCTCCAGGGTTGGGGACTCCACCACTTCCCTGGGCAGCCTATTCCAATGTCTGACCTTTGCTACAGTCTGATGCTGGGGACTCTCTGAGCATCTTGCCAGGCACATTTCCCCAAAGTTCTGTGAGAAGCTGAGGCTGCTGACACGAGCAGTAGCATCTGATCAGCCAGCGTGTGATGCTGAGCAAGGACATGTTTGTCATTTCTTCCTGGCCTGTTTCACAAGCTTTGTGGCTACTGCCATGCCCCAGGCACCTTCACAATACATGGGGTGAGGCCTCAAAGGGAAACCAAAAGAACCCAAGCTCTGGGGAGGTGACTGCAGCTGGCTACAGGGATCAAAGCTGTGGGCAACAACTCCCATGAAACTTCAGCACCGACAGGCACCAAGACCTCACCCAACAGCCAACAACAGGAAAGTCAACCTTGCTGCACATTGGAATCAGAGCCTCAATTCTGTACACCCTAAAACCCATTTATTTTTTGACAGCACTGTGCTCTTTGAGCTGATGTGGGGAGACAGGACCCATCTGACTGACTGATTCCACTGATCTGATCTCATTCTGTAGGAATGTCCAAGCCAAGCCCACCAGGTCAGTGCTCCCCTCTCAGTGCAGAACACACAGACCCCACCCTGAACACAGAGCTCTGGAGATCTGGAGCTGGACAACGCTGCCTTGCACTGCCCAAAACCAGACTCTGGTTCAACACTGGCCACACACACCACACCAAGAGAAACTCACCACCAACCCCACCCCACCTCAGGGAATCACATCACCTGCACACTCAGAACTCAAGAAAACCCTCAGTGCTGGCAGAGGACAGGCTGGGAAGAAGGCAGCAAGTTCGTCTGTCACTGTATGAAAACACAGATCCTCAGCAACCAGCGTTCAGGAACTTGCTTTTGATCTCAGGTTTTGCCTGTAGCACCTCCTTGATGAAACCTGTATTCCATCAACAAATCCTAGCCCAGGGGATAAACTGGATAATCAAACATCTCAGCTTGCTGCTGAATTTCCCAAAATAAACAGCATGTTCACAGTATCACCCCAAACTTTGCTAATCCTCCCCAGCTATCACCATCTCAGCCATGTGAATGCTGGTGACATCCAGCGAAGTGTGTCACGGATCTTCACCATCCTCACTGCACCACTGCAGCAAAACAAAACCTGTGCCTCAGCCCAGACCTCCCTGACGCCAAGTGTGCTGTCACACAGGAGAGCAGGGCAACTGTTTCACTACGGGAGTGAAATTCAGAGCTCCCACAGAATTATTTCCAATCCAGGCAGAGAAGTGCAGCTCCCTCACTCTCCCACCCACAGCCCCAGGTGTCCTGCAGAAACCACGGCTCCCAGGGACTTTCCCTTCTCTTGCAGTGGCAGGCTGGCTTCCAGAAAATGAGGGCTCTGGGCAAAGTGGTGGAGGAGCATTAGTTTTATAAATCAGGGAAAATTTGTTTGCGATAAGGGCGCCCAAGCGCTGGACCAAGGAGGCAGGACAATCTTTTTCAGAGGACAAGTTAAGAGCAGAGAAGACAAATGTGTCCAAAGAGGCCCAACACCACCACTGCAGAAAGACGGAGAGGTCACCTCAATGCTCTTTCCAGAGGTCTACATAGGAGATATTTTCAGTAACTTTATAAACAATAGAAAGATAAAAACACTCATTCAGAAAATTCAAAGTTAACCAGTTCAAGTTATCTCCATCACTGGGTTCTTCTTGAGGGTCCTGCACTCATCAACTGATGCTGCCCCTACAAAGCAAGGAAGGGCTGTATCACAGAATCACATAAAGGTTTGGATTTAAGGGATCTTAAAGATCATTTCGTTCCCCTGCCATGGCAGGGACACCTTCCACTATCCCAGGGTGCTCCAAGCCCTGTCCAACCCGACCTTGAATGTTTCCAGGGATGGGGCAGCCACAGCTTCTGTGGGCAACCTGTGCCAGGGTCTCCCTACAGTCACAGGGAAGAATTTCTTCCCAATATTCCATCTAGCCCTGCTCCTGGCAGCGGGAAGCCACTCCCTTTTGTCCTGTCACTCCATTCCTTGTCCCAAGCCCCTCTCCAGCTCTCTTGAAGCCCCTTTAGGCACTGGAAGGGGTCCCAAGGTCTCTCTGGAACCTTCTCTTCTCCAAGCTAAACAATCCCTGAACATCTACCCACAGATCTTCTGCAAAAGTGAAGTCAAGCTCCACTCCATACAGAGGTGCAGAGATCCTCCTTAGCTAAGCTGGACTGTGACTCCAGCTCTGGCTCCAGCTCCCTATTCAACTAAAACAGGGTAATTCACACCTGGTGGGATACTTTCTCACCTCTGGCAGCTGAAGCCAGTTGGAAGTTTACAGTCAACAGGTTTCTCCCCCTCCTTTGCAGTTCAGTGAAATTGCTTTAAAGATCCCTTGTCTAGAACAACACAGACAGCAATGTTTACTTAAAAACAAACAAGTAGGACAAAAAGTGCTTTTCCTCAGCTTCTCAAGGCAGGAGGGTTTGATTGGAAGGGGCAGGGCTGGCGGGGAGGGGAGTCTTGCTCAACAGCTACAGTAGGTGATACGACCGAGCATCTGAAAGGCTGGAAAAATAGCTTTAGAAAAGCATTAGCTCCCACACTTTCATGTAATCAGATACAATGCTAGCCAACAAAATCCTGGGTTTAATAGCCAATCCAAGTTTTCCTTGGCTGGCAGACAAAATTTGCTTTCTGTTTTTTAACTCCAGCATAAGTCACTCTTGAGAAACAGATTTTGCCTGCATCATATTTTAAACAAGTCAATATGAATGTGATTTAGAGGAGTTAGAACTCAAAGGTTGGGGTGCTGTCTTTCCATTTGTTATTCCTGAGCAAATGCCCTACTCCTGTCTATCTGTCTGGCATGCAGGAAGCCTGTCTAGGGCAGCAATGTGTGACCCTCCCCAGTGATTTGTGAATGATTTTCCATTTTCCTGAGTGATTTATTCTGGTCTATAGTCATTGTATTGACATGCTCATTGTATCTCACTGCCCTGGCCCTAAAGATCTCCATGTGGAGTGCACAGGTAAGAGAACAGCTGCAGGTAAGACTCTACATGGAAAAAAAAGGGTGTCTATCCCAGTGATTTACTGCATTAAATAAGAAAAGAATCAGGGCATACATATATACACATATATATACACACACACACGTGTATAATTTTTATAATGTTACCACCCTTTTCAATAATTGGCCTACTCAAATCTGGGTACTAAGATTCTTTCTGAACTGGGAACGTTTAGGTTCCTCTCAATAGCTGAAGGACATGTTCTCCAGTTTTCTAAATCCACATATGCACAGGGAACAGTTGATAACTTGTGGCCTCTAGGTGAGTATTTTACAGTGTGTTGGTTGCCTAAGTCAGCAGCTGGACTTGATGGTCTTAAAGGTCTTTTCCAACCTAAACTATGAATCTACAGGTATGTACTCGAATACACTGGCTTTGCAAGAGAAGATTGTTCTGAACATCAAGAGCATAGGTATTGCACTGCATAGCTACACTAAATTACTGCAGGGTGCATTATTACAAATGGGATTTTTCTGTATTCACAGGCCAGTTAAAAACCCAACAGGTTGCTAAGAGGCCTTTAAGGTTTTATTTTTTAACTTTCTTCAAACTAGCCATCCACGACCACGGACAGGAACTTGTCAGTAAACCCACGCCCCTGTGCCCGGGCGGGCAGGAGGCAAAGCAGCACATCAGATACAGCAAACACATGACCACAGCTCTAAAAATACACCCTGGTATCACTGCAGGCCAGGAATAGGCCAGGAAGGGGGGATGGATGTAGCCCTCCTGACAGGATTTTCTTTGTTTTGTCTTTTCACACCTCCCAAAGGCTGCAGCTTCGAAAGATTAACCCTGGGAGAGAAGTCCACGTGCTTGGCTCCAGCCATCACCCCCATGGGGCAATCCCTAGGGAATGGCAATCCCTAGGAGTGACCACGGTGCCAGCAGCACCAGGTGAGCCTGCTGCTTCCAGGACCAGCACTGGGGCAGGCTCCTTGGGCATCACTGCCACGTGGATGTGGCACTCAGGGGACAAGATTTAGTGGTGGCCTTGGCAGTGCTGAGGGAAAGGTTGGACTTGATGATCTTAGACGGTTTTTCCAACCTAAATAATTCTGTGATTTCATGATTCCTGTGACACCTTTTACTCTGAATGTCTTCGCTGGCTGAAGGGATCAAAACCCCTACTGAAAGCCCAGTTATTGCTCTGCTTGGGAATAGAGTGAGACCCGTCTGGAAGGCGCACAGCTGAGTTCAGAGCGCCAAGAAAGGTCCCTCCAGGATCTGTATAAAGGAAACTTCACAGGGAAGAAGGAAGGAGAGATCACAGCCACTGTCAGGTAACCTAAGGGCCTGCCACGAGGTTGGAACATCCCGTCTTCTCCCTGAAAAGCCATCGGTGCTTTCAGAATGTGCATTCTGAGACAAGGCTGGAGCCCAGGGAAGAAACACGGCAGGTCAGGGGAGGGACAGAGATACGAAAAATAAACCCACCAAAAACCCCCACTTTGAGGCTATTCACAGATTCATCAGTGAGAGGCTCAGGAGGGACTGGACTGTGGTTGTTTATTCCGACTGACTGAATTAGAAGAGGAAAGAGAATTTTACATTTGGGGAGAGCCTTGCACGCTGGCCTGCAGCATCTCTACCAGGGACCCTGTGGGAAGCTGACATTCCCAAATTAAACCAAACCCCAGACTCCACCCGAGTCACTCATCAGCTGCAAGGGTTAATCACACCACAAGCTAAAAACCCAAACCCCATCTCCAGCCTGAACGTATCCAGCATCCATTTTCAACCCTCTGAGTTTCTAAAACCAGCCACCGCCCTCCGCTGAGAGCACCCACGTCGGTATTTATATATGGATGGATCAATTCCTTGTGTCCTCCTAGATAAACTAAATGACTGAGTTTCCTTAATCATTCCCCTGAACACAGGCTGCCACAAGTACTTCTCCCAGAGCACTACTTGCTGACAGGGACTAACACAGATTTATCCCCCAGGCAGCAGCACATCTTTTATTCACTGTGTTATCCTTGTCCAAAGAGACCTGGACTTCCCACATCTTTGGCAACGGCCACATCTTACATCTTCCTCCAAGGAACTGCTGCTTAATATGCAAACCAGACCAATCAACTTTCCATTCAAATTCATCAGCATTTAAATGAGGGTGAGTTGCTGCTGTGCACAGCAGGGCTGGGACTCACAGGTCTAAGGGTAAGGGGAGGAATTATGATAAACAACACCCATCGTATTGATCACAAACCCAGCAGGTCTGTCACTCTCCAGATTACTGTCTCCAGCAGCTGGTCCTCTCCTAACCTGCAGCCACATCTTTCCTAAGCCTAGGTTTGCTGCAGGGGGATTTATTAAAAGATGTAGAAGGAAGAGCACTCCCATCCTTCCCTGCTGAGGGCATGATGACTAACAGAATCATTTAGGTTGGAAAAGCCCTCTGAGGGCAACCATTCCCCCAGAACTGCCAAGCCCACCTGGTCCCCAGGTGCCACATCCACATGGCTTTTAAATCCCTCCAGGGATGGGGACTCCATCACTGCAGCCCATTCAAATGCTTGCCAAAAAAAGAGGCTTGCAGAGAAATTCACAAAGAGAGGTGAAAACCTCGCTCCCACCTCCACACCCACGTGGCAAATTCAATTTGTCTCCTCTCGTTTGATGGAGGGTGTTGCATACCCCCTCATGGCCCCCACCAGCACCCCTACATCTCCTCCCCACCCCGGGCTCCCTTTCTGTTCCTGCCCAGTGGGTGAGGGAGCTGCACCCTTCTGCTCCCGGCTCCTAGGGAGCCAAGGGCACAGTTGTGCCCCTGGGTGCTAGCAAGGGATGGATGGAGCACAGCACCAGAACGGTTCAGGGCACGTCCTGCCAGCACAGGAAATCAGGGAATTAGGGAGAAGTCCAAAGCAGCAGCTACAACCAGGCTGAGCAGGGACCTGCTTTGTATCTGTGCTTCCAGGTGAAGAACTGAACGCCGCCATCCACAGGCGAGCGAGGAGACGGGGATGAAACAGGGCTGGGCTCCTTATCCTCCCTCCTTCTTCTTCAAGGGCTGTGAAGTGCCTGAAAATAGAACATTTTGTAATGGCAAAAAAAGTAAAAGAAGCAGAACTGGGTCAATCAGCAAACGGGCTGATTTAAGAGAGAAATCGCAGCGTTCGTAATGGGCTAAAAACGGCGCTGATGCGCTGCCGAGAAAGAATATAATTAAGAGGCTTTTTAAAGCGGCGCTTCCCCACCCCAGCCGCAGAAATCACAGCTCACACTACCAGTATTGCTTCCACCTCATGGAGCAGGAATGCGCTGGCGTGCCGCAAGCTGGCCCAAGAATGCGGAGTTTCCGTGGGCCGGGAGAAGATCCCGAACGGCAGCGGTTCCCGGCATTCCTTCGTGGGTACATCACTGCTATCCAGTCATAAAGCACAGCAACGGAAATCGGGCTGGGGGTGGATGGGGGGGGGGAGATCTGACGTTTTCATTCTTTTGGTATTTAAGGAGGGGGGCTGGGAGAGCTGGGGTAGCCCAGTGGGTAAGGGAATGAAATAAAGATTAAATAATTGGATGGGTGATGGGGTGTATCTCTCATCGGAGGCCCTTCCCAGGAATGGCCTGGGAGGACCTACAATGAGTACTTCTATAAGGAACACACTTTTCAACAGCATTCATTCAAGAATGAGCTTCTTGGAAGAACACCCTGCCCCTAATTAGGTACAGATGGCCCAATTCGAACAGGCAGCAGGCATGGAACTGTCAAGGGGAGATCTGTGGCCCTGCACTACCCAAAGGGTCACGACAGCAAACTCTGCCTCCCTTTTGACACCAAACCCAAACCGATGCCTCAAAGCAGAACAGGACTTTCCTGGATTCTCCCAGGGCTGGACAATAGAGTCATAGAATTATTCAGGTTGGAAAAGACCTTTAAGATCATCAATTCCAACCACAAACATGGCCCAGCGTAAGTGCTGTGCCCTTCAAAGTTTGCTGGAGCCAAAGGGCCATGAGCTCAACTACAGATCCCGTAGCTCTGGAAACCCAAACAGCCGGGGTGAAGCCACTGCTCCATGTCCAAGGACACCGTCACGCTTTGGGAGCATCTCTGGGGACATCCCCACCCACTCTGCCCTGCCAGAGAGGAGCAAAGCGGATGAGTCAGTCCTAGAAAGTTCATTCCTTCGACTTCTGCTCCTTGCTCTAATTAATCTTTGGGGCAATGACATAAGCAGCCCTTCCTTTAATCTTGCCCAAGCCGAACTGCATGTGGTACCATCCACCTTGGGATGGTCACCCAGAGCTGGTGCTCTCCTTGCCTACAGGAACCTCCTTCCCCATCCCACAGTGACAACCCTTTTCCTCACCATCTGTCCCAAACACAAAACCACTCGGGATCAAGGAAAGCTCCACATCGGCTGGAGGTGATGGGGAGAGAGAGGGTCAGAGGAAAAGCCACAAAAAGAGAAGCAGAGAGAGCTGCTCCTGTTGAGAAACCCCAATTATCCCAGTTCGAGCTATTCCACCTCCCTCTAAATATCCAACAAGGAGCCGGTGCATCGGGCGTGCCGAGCCCCAGCAGCTCCCCACTGGAAAATTTTGGCTGGTGCCTCTCCCTCCCTCCACACAAACCCTTGCTCTCCCTCTCTCACAGGCACGCACAGGGAAAGGGAGGGAGAGCAGAGCAAAAACCACAAGCAAATGTTCTGGTGCAACATTTCCCCTCGTCAGACCGTCGCACTCGAGATTCAAATCGTGTTTAAGGAATTTCAGAAAAAAAAAAAAAAAAAATGCCCTTCCCCAGTGCTGGAGGCAGCTCCAGTGGGACACGCTGCTCTGGCTCACCAGTGCAAACATAGATCTCTCCACAAGAGCTTAAACAAACTGGAAAATAATTAAACATTACTGAGAAATTCAGTATTTTTTTTTTTAATATGGAAAAAATAATCGCAGTAGACGATATACGCTGGGAAATCTCCAAGAGTCTGACCTTTAACTGAGCAGCTAGGACAGTCAGACAAGTATGCCTGAGGATTGCATATACATGCAAAGGAGCTCCAGAGGGTTTTCCAAACCCTCCACAAACAAACCACACATCTCTTCCAAAAAAAAAAAAAAAAAAACAAAAAAAAAATGCTT
>WAAG01037757.1:0-26495 GCA_013390105.1 Tichodroma muraria | reverse complement strand
AAAAAGACAAAAAATAAATGCTTTGTTCTCCATTTGCCTGTTATGGGATGCTTAAGTTGGTGTTACACATGACATTACCCAACCCTACACTGCACTCTGGGAGATTTTATTTCACATGGACTCTCAGCTGAATAGAAGGAATGAGCCCTCTCTCCTGATTTTAAAAGGAAAAAAGAAAAGAAAAATGAAGGGTTAGATTCATCATTACTGCAAGGAGTCTTTACACTGCTCTGACAATGAAAAAGAGTGCGGGGAAGTGTGCAGAAGAAACCCATTCATCTTCTGAGGGTCCTTCAGTCAGCCAAAATAAGATGTTTCAGATTAAACACAAAAATCCTTATAGCAAAGAGACAACCAAACCAGTTTTGTAGCAGAATAATGCAGGGGACTCAAACCTTATCTCTGGAAAACTGGGATCAGAGGTAACCAACCTGATGTGACTGTTTCCATCCTGCCTCCCCTACAGTGGCTGGAGCTGCACAATGTTTCCAGCGCTTTGGAAAAATAGTTTCAGGTTCTGCTGCCTCTATCTTGGCACCAAAACCAAGTTTCCATTAGTGAAAGGCTGAGGGATGATTTCACTTCAGAGCTGAAATGGGGAAACCAGCAAAATGAGTAAGATGGGGCTAAACACATGCCTGGGTCTTTGCTGTAAGCCTGTGCTGAAAAATGGGGGTTTATCCTTATTTTGGGGGTACAAAATACCCAAAACACAAACGGGAGATGCTTTTAAAGAGGATGCCTGAGCTGTGTGCCAGCTAATGCACCACCATCAAGGATCATCAGGGATGGTGTGGGACAGCCAGAATGGAGGAGACACCCCCAGGAGGGTGCAGGGGTGCCCCAGGATGGGCAGAGGTATGGGGAGCAAGGGATCCAGCCCAGGAAAACACCCTGGGATCCAAGAGGGTCTCCCCAGGCAGCAAAGGTGTAGGAATGCAGCAGGCAGGGAAGCTGACCTCCAGCCCGCTGCCAACGAGCGCCGAGGTTATTCACGTCCAAACAAATAATTCTTCTATAAATAACGCGGCCGCTCTGACTTCCTGAGCAAAACCCTTCTCCTCTGGAGCTCCTGGAGCTGGATGGAAATGGCATCGGCTTGGGAGCTCATGGCACGAGGCTGAACTCCACAAAATTCATGTGAGGGGATCGCGGACCGGCTCCTCCACGCGCTGTTCCCATCCCTCTGCGCGTCACACACGGAGCACCACACAGACAAAAAGAAACTTGCTTTCCTTCTTTCCTGACCCCTTCCTTCTTTTTATGCCACAAGAAGAAGGTCTGCAGCTCGAGCCATCACGTGACAGCTCCTCACGTACATTAAAGACGCATCTTCTAGGCGCCACTTCTCTGGCTGAGCACAGCAAAGGCACCTTGGAGTCAAAAAGCATCAAGACACATCCTCGGCGAGCAGCCAGGACATGCTGCCAGCATTCCCAAGCAGGAAGGATGCAACAGGGACTCAGGCCAGGCATGCAACAGAGGCTGGGAAAGGTGCAGGTCCTTTTCCTGGGTCCTCTTGCTTTTGGAGCATCTCGGTCCATCTCGCTGCTGGGCTGCCTGAAGGAGCCATGAGCCTCCCACTGCCGTGGGAGTGAAAACAGCAGTGGCTGGGTGCACCTGAGCCCTGCCCCGAGGGAGCTGGTGAGGCTGCTCCCAAAAACCTCCTGCTTCCTGAGCCAGAGCCATCTGTCTAGACTGAGGACGTTCCTCACCCCTCCATCAGCCCAGGGCCTGCTATGAGCTGTGTCTTCACTTGTCAAGGGCAGGATCCATGGTAAAATCCCCCAGGGCAGAACCCTAATCCTCCCAGCAAAGTCAACAACGCCTCAAGAGGTGTTTTGGCACCTGAATTCCCTGCACTAAAAATGATTCAGTAGAATGCTCAGGCATCTCCTCCAGCCTCAGGAGCTCTTCATGGAGAGGCAGCACCTGGCAAGACACCCTGGACACCTGAGAGAGCCAAAGCCTGTCTAGGTGCCCAAGATGACCCTTGCTAGGGTGGAAACAACCCTGCAAGTGGCTCAAGGCTAGGCTGGATGGGGCTTTGAGTGACCTGGTCTAGTGGAAATTGTCCCTGCCCATGGCAGGGGGTGGGATGAGATGGTCTTTAGGGTTCCCTTCCAACCCAAATCAGTCTGTGATTCCACGAAACCCAGCCCCTAAGAGCAAAGGACGGATCCTGCAGCACTGCCCAGCCTTAAGGCACTGTGGCAGCTGGGGGATCTCAGGAAAAGTGAGACGTGGCATTTCCAGACATCCAGAGCTCCAGAGAAAAACACACAAGACCTTCTCTAAGAGGTCTGACCCGCATCCTCTTCTCTGCAGCCAGGAGAAAACCAGTCCAGGTGATATTTCAAAGCAGAACGGCAAAACCAGGTTCTTTTCCCTTCTGCTTTTAAGGAAAACCAGACATCTCAGACACACAAAGGCCTGAGTGCTTCCTCCCCTGTGCAGCTCTTCTGTAACTACAACTGCCCACTGGCTCCCAAACCTTTCAGCACTTGAGTCCCACTGACTTGCAGTAGGTTGCAGACATGAAGTTATTTAAAGCACTTTTAAAATATTAATTGACATTTGCCTTACAGAGGGGAAAAAAAAGGGAAGAGACAGAGATAGGAACCCCAGGGATCCAGACGATCCAATTTCAGGCACCTAATTAAAATTAAATTTCAATTAATTTCCAATTACTTTAGTTTAAACTTATTTTTTATTTATACCTTTTTTTTTTTTTTTTTTTGATAGTTGCCTGAAAATGAATCTGTCCCTTTGGTTGCTTTCCAATTAAATATCATCTTGACATTCAAATTAATGCTTTTATTTGGTAACTCCGAGGTTATTCAAAAATCCCTACACATTTGATTCAAGGACTTCAGGAGAACTTGACAGACATTCCCCACCTCCCTTTTTTCACTACGGTAGGAATGATGAATCATTATATTTACTACAGGCTCATTCTCTGCAGCAACGTGTTAAACTTTGCTCAAGTGGAAACCGAAGAGCAGAATGACAAGGTGGCTTCAGCACTGCGGAATATTTATGGAGAAAACGACGGGATCAAAGCTTATTTTGCTTGTATTGTGCTTTTTAATTTTTTAAGTATTTTTTTTTTTCTGGTTGGTCTCAAGAGTTTAGAAGCAACAGATTTTTCCTCAGCCTGGGGGTCCCTGTCCTTGTCTCAGCCCCGACGACTTTCTCTGCTTTTAAGGGATCAGCCATGGAACAGAACAGGTCAATTCAACCCAAAAGGAGGAAAACTTAGCACTTCAAAAACCTCTTTACAGATACTTTGCTATAAACTCCCCCCTACACCCTCCAAGAGCGTGACTTGAACACTCTGGCAGCAAACAAGCAGCACTTGAATATTTAATAAGAAGCACGGCAACTCATCGTGGTATGTTTTTATACTAACACAGGTTGTCATCATGTGAAGTCTCATTTTCATTCTTACAAAAAAAAATGCTTTAAACAATACGGATTTCTTAATTTGTATTTACTTCATCTGCCCTGTTCTGTATTTACATCCTACATTTTGCCTGAGTTTCCCAGCATTATGCAAAGGCTGGGAGCTGCTGCAGAGAAACCGGATGGCTGATGCTGCGATAAATACCTGTAGGCTCTCTGCCACCACTAATGAGAGAAAATATGTATAGAAGTAGGAAAAAAAAAAAAAGCTCTCCAAAACTTGGAGTTACAGTGCTCATCTCTGGAAGGATTCCCACTCATTTTTGGAAGCATGCATGCCAGGGGGGGAAAAAAAAGAATCCAACAAAACCTGTGGGCGTCTGAAGCCACCTCAGCTTTGAGAGACTGAAGATCTGGTTTAAAATTGGCAAAAACATCCTTCTGCAGAAAGACAAATTGCAGACAGGCACGACTCAGTGCTGCCTGGGAGAAAACCTGGACCAGGAATATTTGCAGGGGAAAGAGGAGAGAGAGGGGGCAAGAAGTGCCCCAGAATGCTCTGCACCAGATTCCTTCCACTTCACAACTGGAAATAATTTTTTTTCCCATTAAGACATCACTGACACATTATGCATTTCTTCTCTGCCTCTTTTTTCCCCCCAATAAAACCCCAACAAGAGCGCTGGTTTACATCAGAGCTGCTTCTGTTGAGAACAGGTAGTTCCTGGTCACTTCAAGATCTGACGTTCATCCCTGCACTTACTGCTTGAGTGGAGCCACTCCGGGGTCACGGTGACAGATGCAGCTGCAGAAGAAACACCCCCAGAATATCCAATAAACAACGAAGCAAAGTGACTCCCTCGTGCCGGTCCATTCCATATTCCCCCGGGCTGAGCTCCGTGCTGCTGCACCAGGCTGCAGCCCGGGGCTCCCACTGGAGCTGAGCCAGGCTCGCAGGGAGCTGCAGGAGCCGTGGCACAGCATCAGTGACTTACCCAGGAGCACGCAGGGGGGACTCGAGGCTGCTGACAGCCAAGAAAACACCCACGCTGAGCCCAAAACAGGCACACCAGGAGCACTGACCTCGGGGAATGGTGTCTCCACACCCTCTGTGTGCACAGCTGAGCGACACTATCAGCTCCAGAATCACTCACGCACGGTTTAGAATTGTTTGTACCTTCAGTACGAGAAGCTGAAAGATTCCTGGCACCAGAACACGCCACAAAGGACTGAAATCCTACATTTCTTGCCTCCCCCAAGGGCTTTTCAAGCCCCTGGACACCTTGACAGCCCAGTGGCAGCCAAAACCAGGCTCCTGGTCCCCCTCTGTTAGGGCATGACCAGTTCCCCCCATCAGCACAGCGGCCACTCTGCTGTAAGTGGTCACAGAAGGGAAGAAAAAACAGCCATCCCATGCAGCAAAAATGGGTCTAAAACCCAGTGGAATAGTCAAGAAGCTACCACTCCCTTCAGATCATTAATGCACAGCCTGAGAAATAATGTCAGCAAAACTGCAAAGCAAATGCAGGTTTTTGTTTTTAAGCTGTGCAAGCAGCAGCTCTAAAAAAAAAAAAAAATAAATCAGTTTTTCTCCAGTTTTGTTTTCCTCTTGAAATCTGTCAGTTTGAATCATTTCTCTAGATCAGGAAAGTGCTTTATGATCCTCCATCCCCAAACCCAACAGCTTTGCTCGTAACGCCTTTAGAAAGGAAGAAAAAAAAAAATCTTTCTGTTCTCTTTCTCTATCCTCAAAGAGGCTGGTTGGATTCCTGATGCTCCAGCATATTTCTGTCTTTTACCACACTTCAAGGCTATTTTTTCCCTGCCAAAATATGCAAGGAAAAGCAACACAAGCCCTGCAGCTTTGGGGGAAGGGCCAGCCCTGCAGCTCATATTATCTTTGGATGGGAAAAGGGAGACAGACAGAGACACTGTTGATGCCTCAGATATTTCTAGATCCTACCACTGTCCTACCAAGGAAGTCTGAAACATAAAATGCCATTGGAAACATCACATGGGCCATTAAAAGAAACACTCTAAGAGTCTAATTTGCTTATTAGCAGCATCTGGAGTCTCTTGGATGCAACCAGCTTGAAGATTGTGCTGGTTACACAGCTCATGTGCTGCTCTGCACAACTTAAACCAGCACCAAACCTTCAGCACCCGGGGGTTCACATCTTCCTAAACACATCTCTGGTGTCAAACATTTTATGGACTTGAGCATTTCCTTGCACTTGGGATGGGACCTGACATCCAGCTGTGCACCCAGCCAGGGTAAGAGCAAGCCAGGGCAAGACTTGAGATTTGTGCTCCTCTCTCACGGTTCACAACTTGGCCCACAATTTCGTGACCGACCAGATAAAACTTTGGCCAGTTGACCAGTTCACAGCTGTGTGATGGTTTGACAACACAAAGCTCAGAACTCGTTATTTTGTGGGATCAGTCCCATCCCCACCCTGCCTCAGCCCTGACCAGCAAAGGCAGAATTGCCAAGTGCATCAGCCTGAACCACCACGGCCGTGATGACCCATCATCCCTAAATCCACAGTCCAGCACTGTGGATGCTCTTCAACAAGGATACATTTTAAATGGGGGGTGATATTAATCGCTCTGCTGAGAAGTCAGAGAGAGACCAAGCACAGCTTCAAAGATTTAACTCCCCCAGAACAAGACACAAAGTCCTTAAGTCTGTTTTCCACTAGAAAAGGAGTAGTCCAAAGAGATTCCCACTGTTCTCCTGCTTCTGGGGTCAGTTTCCCAAACTTACATCTCAGTATCTTGGGTCTGGATGGAACCCAAGGAAGTCCCCAAAAATGCTGGGCTTTTGAAAAATAAGAGTTTATAAAGCATCAGTTTTAGGTCTTGTTACTGAGAGGATTTCCCACACGTCCCCTTGCAATGATCCCAGCACAAATTCCCTATCAGGCTGAGGATGTGACCTCATCCTGTAGGTCACTGGTTAAGGGATAAAGCAACCACATGGGAATGGCAGGAGTTTGGACAAGGCACACACAGACTACCTACAGCTCCCCAGTTTCAGCACCCAGTGTCCCAGAGTCTCAGGAGACAGAGCAGGTTAACAGAATCAGAGAATCCCAGAATGGTTGGGATTGGAAGGGACCTGATGCTTTCTCACTCCAACCCCTGCCATGGGCAGGGACACCTTCCACTGTCCCAGGTTGCTCCAAGCCCTGTCCAGCCTGGCCTTGGACACTTCCAGGCATCCAGGGGCAGCCACAGCTTCTCTGGGCACCCTGGGCCAGGCTCTCCCCACCCTCCCAGCCAGGAATTCCTTCCCAATATTCCATCCAACCCTGTCCTCTGTCAGTGGGAAGCCATTGCCCCTTGTCCTGTCACTCAGGCCCTTTCCCAAAGTCCCTCTCCAGCTCTTCTGGAGCCCCTTTAGGCACTGGAAGGGACGCCAAGGTCTCCAAGTCTTCTCTTCTCCAGGCTGAACAGTCCTAATTCTCTGTCTTTCCTAACAGGAGATGGGCTCCAGCCCTTTTATCATCATCCTGGCCCTAAAATAACACCACCTCCATGCTGCTCACATCCCTGGGGCATCCCCAGCCATCAGCCCTGTCCACTACAACCAGAGGAAAGCTGTCAGGTTTTCATCCACAGCCCCACAAAACAAAGGGGATCTGTTCACCGACTCCACCGCGACGCAAATCCAGACTTTACAGAGTTTATCCAAAGCAATTCTTTCCAGCTCAGGAAAACCGAGGCTCCCTGGCTGAGGGACAGGCCCTGCTGTTCTTGTGCACGTCGGCTCTCCTGCAAACTGCCCCGAGCAGCCGTGCAGATGGCAAAAATGCTCTTTTTTTTTAATCCTTTTGAGCAGCATCTCACTGAGATGGTCCCACGGGAGGGATCTGGCTCAGCTCTGGAGACCACGCATGGGTCTGACAGGAACAGGACTTGCTGTGCTGATGGTCTGGGAAATCCCTCCCACCCCTCCACAGATGTTCCTCCAAACACTTCTGCTGATTGAAACGACACCTCCGTGTTCAGATGAACATATGGCTGCGTCTGTACCAGCACTGCTTAAACTGTTCCTGCAAGGTGCTTTAAGGACAGGCTGGACCACAAAAGGATCGTTACAAACATTTTTATGAAAAAATGGGCTCTAAGGTCTATTTTCCCCCCCCTGCAGAGACTGACCATCCCTGCAGTGTCTGGGTATGAGCCCTGGAGCTGTGGTCCAGGTGCTTGGCTTGAGGACACAAGCTGTCCCTTGCTTCCCTGGGTATCCAGCTGGAAAAGGTCCAGAGAGCTCTAATTAACCAAACTGCTCGTTTACCTTTACAGAGCCGCTTTTCCCAAGGGCTCACTGGAGATGAGGGAGAGATGCTGTGCCCTGCGAGGACAGATGGATGCAGAGCTGTCAGCTCACACAGGTGCCAGTGTAAACCAGCCCCTCCAATGGTTTCATGGCCAGGAGGACAAAATGGAGAGTTGAGAACACAAAAATTCACTGAGACAAGAGCAGCTTTACCAGTCCCACAACCACACCAGGAAAGGGTTTGCCAAAGAATGCTCCAGCACCCCAGGCTCACCACAGATCACTTCTTCTTTCCTCAAGGGCAGCCAGGTCTCATTATACATAATCCCAGCTCTTCCCAAAATAAGGTTTTACCATATGAAAGTAAAAAACAACCACTAGAAAAAGGACCCTCCAGGTGAAACAGGAGAAGGGAGCACAGGTAGGACTCTCTTCCAGAGAGAAACAATCCAGCTACAGAGCCACAAACAGTTTAAGGCAACAGGAGAGAACCTGGATAACAGGGAACACGTGGGCTAGAGAAAAGGGGGGTTATGGTTAGAAATAAATTTAAAAACGGAAGGCAGGAGAGTGGGACCGAAAAAGAAACCCCACCAGGAGTGATGCAGAGCTGCCTTTCAGTGCTCCAGCCCTTGTGTTTTCTGGCCTTATTTGTGAAACACAAATAACCCAGCCTTCTCCGTAAGCAGCCAGATCCGGTGGAATTACACGTCTGAAAACTCTCGGTAAACAGACGGAAAGCTGTGGAAACACAGCTTAAGGCAACGTGCATTAACAAGGGGGCCTTTATCACTCAACCCGGCACAGGGAAGCCGCTGGCCCCGGCCGGAGTCCGTGTGTTCCATGGGCTGCAGGCCATGCTCCAACTGGGGATACCCCCAGCTCCATCCGTTGGTTTTCCCTCCTCGTGGTGGGGACCCACTGGAAACAGGCAGGAGAAGGGATGCTGCTACCCATCATTGTCCCTTCACGGGGCAGGAGGAGGGGATGGTGAGGGCAAAACGTAGGAACCATCCTCCCCCTCAGCGCCGAGCATCTGCTTTCACCTCTGGATAAAATCCCTGCAATGCTGCTGACATGCACCAGGTTAGGCATGGGAGAGAGGATTTCCAGCACATCACCCACTGGAAAGAGCAGCAGGCAAGAGCTGACCCCATTTCAGGGAGTTGATGGAAAATGCTGAAATCAAATCCAGCTCACCCAGAAAGCAGGAGCTCAGCTACAGGAATGAGGGAGAGCAATTGTCTGGCCAGACCAGAGGATCAGCATGCTCCCTTCTGGCTGGAGGATCTAAGGATATGAAAGTATTTTCCAGACCAAAAACATATGCATTTATTTTCAAAGATCTCCTGTTAAGGAAAGCCCTGTTCCTACAGGAACAAATTCCCACCTCTGCCGAAAAGCCGTTCCAAGCCTTTTGCAAGGAAACCTCAGGGCAGAGGGGTCTGTAGAGCATTTCCCCCTTTACCCACATCTGCATGGGTGAGGCAAATGCTCCTTGCATGAAGGATGAACGGGGGGAATCACAGTTTTTGGCCAAGATGGCCACATCCAGGCACCCCGCCAAAGCAGAAACCCTTCACTCCCATCTCTTCCTCCTTTACTCACACGAAGGGTGGCAAAGCCACTGCAGCCTCCTGCTTCCAGAGTGTGCTCAAAATAAATTATTTTACTCAGTCCAAATAAATTACTGTACTCAGCTCAGACACCTCAGCTCTTGTTTCCAGGCTATTCTTGACCAAAAAGAAAATAACTCAGAAGAATTCAGGTGGAGCTTTATTTATTTTTTCCTAACCAAAGAAACTTTCCTTCTACTTAAACCTGCCTGACGACAGGAGGGGAGTCAGGGATCCTGATGAAGAGCTGCAATCCTCTCTGACAGTCAAATAAGGAAAAAATAAAGTCTTCCAAATGCATTTCCTGAGCAGGGACCTGTAATGCTTGACTACAGAATCCCAGGATGGTTTGGGCTGGACGGGACCTTAATGATCATCTCATTCCAGCCCCTGCCATGGCAGTGACACCTTCCACTATCCCAGGCTGCTCCAAGCCCCATACAGCCTGGCCTTGGATACTTTCAAGGATTCAGGGGCAGCCACAGCTTCTCTGGGCAACCTGTGCCAGGGCCTGACCACCCTCTGAACAAAGAATTTCTTCCTAACATCTCATCGAGATCTGCCCTGTCAGTTTAAAACAAGTGCATCGTTTACTCCATGACGAGGACTCTGATACAGAAGGATGGGAAAAGACAAGGCTTTGCTGTGAAAGCTGGAGACTGCATATTCTTCCTGCATTTACACTTCCAGCTGCACAGGTGCCTTTTAAAGTGCTGATGCTCTGACTTCAACCTGTGTCTGTCCAGGCAGGAGCTGTGTGCTTGTGTGCTGTCCAAGTCCATGCCAATGTGATTTTTTGAGCCCAGAAGATCAGGTTTTACCACCTGAATGCAAGTACAGGACAAGGTTGGATATCTGGGATGCAGGGATGGGGGTCACAGATCTTGAGACCCTGCAAGAGCTGCTCTCACCACTTTTTCCCTCCCGCCAGGATCAGAATATCCCCCCTAGGTCCTGCCATTCCTGATGACTTGGATGCAGGAGTAGGGATGTCACAGGTGAGGTGGAAATACTCAGTGGGAGGAGGAGCGAGAGGAGCAGCTCCAGTCACTGCAGGTGTCCTGCCCCATGGCACATCCTCCTACCCTGTGCCTGGGGGAGCCAGCTCCTAAATTTAAAACAGCCAGAGAGAAGCTTTGAAACAACAGCCAAACCTCTGGGATATGTGCATGCCAGAGCAGGAAGGGAACACATCCCCACTCTTTCCTTCAGCTTCTCTCACAGTCCTGGATGTGGGGAGCAGTTCTGGCACCCACCAGACAGTGCCGACATTCCCATTTTCCTGCCAAAAACAGCACGGCAGCAGCTCTAAGAGGTCTGGATTAGGGGCATCAGTTCCTAGTCAGGGATACAAGGGATCTCACAATCAGCAGAGGGTCCCCTTGGAGCCATCTGGCAGCAAGCCTGGGTGGGCAGGCACCTTCTCCCCTAACACACCCAGAATTCCCATCCATCCCCCTTCCAGACTGGAACAATGCAACAGTTTAGGCTGGAAAAGACTTGAGACCTAACACTGGCACGGCCACCACTAAACCGTGTCCCCAGGTGCCACATCCACACATCTCTGCAACAGCTCCAGAGATGGAAGCTGGAATTCAACCACCCCCCCTGGCTGCACAAGGTCTCCCCAGCTGATACTCTCCTGAAGGGTCTCCAAAAGACTCCAGGTCAGAGCCAGAGGGGACCCCTCTCCTGAGCAAAAGGAGGCAGAGGTGGGGTCCACCTGGGAATCCTCTGACTTAGGCTGATGCACCCTGGTCCTCTCAGGATGTCAATGGGGAACCATTCACAGGAATCTTGGCTTGCACATGGACCAGTGTGTGCTAGAAGAAAGAAATAAATGCACAGAAAGGGTGGTGCACTGGAAAAAAAGGGAAAAATGAACCCAAGAATCCCAGAATGGTTTGAGTTGGAAGGGACCATAAAGACCATCTCGTTCCAACTCCCCTGCCTTGGGCAGGGACACCTTTCTCTCTACAGGTTGCTCCAAGTCTGAGCTCCAGTTGTTATTTCAGGCAGAAAATGCTTCCTCTCTCATGGCAACACAATAAAATGAGATATTTCTGTGGCTTCTACTCTGATGGGAAAATGGCCAGAGCTGAGGAACGCGTGGCCACAATGAATCCCGAGGAGCCCTTGCCATGCCCAACTGCCTGGCTCTGGCACTAGGGACACAACACTGTCCTTTAGCACTAAGCAGGATTTCCTCTCCTCCTTCCTCCTCATTACCAGACATCACCAGCCACAGCGAGACCTGAGAGGAAGGATGAAGAGTAACTGTAAAAAATCTGTTTTTTCAAAAACAGTTGGGATATTGCACAGCCCAGTTCATCCTCTATTTGACAGTTAAGATGAAACCAAAATCCTTTGGACAGAGGGAGGAGAATTACAGCAGCTCCAGCCCCAGCTGTCCAGTTCCATCCCACAAACCTGAAGGTTTTTCCTAAAACCACAAACCCTTTCTGCTCAGGAGTGAGGATGCACGGTCCATGCCACCACATCCCTCATTTCCCTAAACACATCCCTAACGTGATTTAGTGTTTCCACCCTGCCAACAGCACCTAAAGCCTGAGAGAAGAGGGGCTGCAGCATCCCTGCTGCCTCCCTGGCATGCAGGACACAGCAAGCCACTTGTCCTCCAGTCCCTGTGTGGGCTGATAGGGAGGAAAGGAAAATCCACAGTTATAAAATCTCCATCCTAAACAAGCAGAGAGATGTAGGATGGAAGAGGGAAGTTGTGCCCAGGCTGGGTGCACAAGAACCCCACAAGATGCCAAGAAGATGATTTGGGACCCACCCACAAGTGAGCCTCAGGAGAACACAACAAGAAGCAGTGGGGGGGCTAAAAAAGGAGGGAAAACCACTGCACACATTCCCCAGTTTTACAAGCTTTTTCCAACTGCTAAAATAAAAAAAAAAAATACCTGAGTAAATTTAGCAAAACATGTCAACAAGTTCTATGTTATAGCCCAGACACACGTGTTCTCCTCAATAAGATGCATTTTTAGAAACCCTCTTTTGCAAAACCTGTCAGTGTTGGTGGGCCTTTTGTTTTCTTTTCTAGCTCCAAGTACTCACAAGCATCCTGGAAACTTTAAAAAAAAAAAAGGCCATTTTTAGACTGGCATGTGCAGAGAGGACTAAGAGAGTGTCACCACGTGTCTAAGATGTTAAATCCTCCAAAATCATATGCTGATGATTGCTCTAACAAAAGAGACTGCAATGATAAAAGGAAGCCTTATGTTCAAGTACCCGTTAGTCGTGTGAGATTAGAAATTACCTCACAATCCAATCCTTATAAAAAGGCTTTAAAAGCACAGGATTTCTCCTTAATATGAAAGCAATGAACTGATAGCTACTCATTATTGAATTACTCATTCAGATTTAACAGCAACACAAGTACAAAGCTTCTCATCTTCTGTGTCCTCTTGACAAACTACAGGGGGAAGAACAAGAGGCAAATATATCCCACGGGATTCCCATGTAAACTCCACTCCCAGAATCACAGAATGACTGGAAAAGATCGCTGAGATCACTGGGCCCCGCCTTTGACTGTCACCACCTTCTCAACCAGACCAGAGCACTGAATGCCACATCCAGTCATGATGTGAGTGAACACTTGAACACTTCCAAGGATGGTGAACACCTCCAGGGATGCTGAAAACCTCCAGGGATGGGTTCCACAGGAACCTGCTGAATGTGAGGTCAAGGATTTACTGGCTGATCAATGTAGCATATCCCCAGGGCAGGAAAAGTTTAATTATGGACAAAATGGGCCACACATCAAACAGCTTGTGCCAAAACTAGTGCTGATCAAACACAAAGGAGTGAGTGGGTGGACACCTCCATGCCCAAGACCACCGTGGCCAGACAATCCATCCCCTGAAATAGCTCCTTCCCAGCCTCCTCCTCCTCCTTCTCCCAAACCTGGCTTCAGTTTCAGCTCCAGCTGTTCCCTCACAAATTGCTCCTCCTCAAATAGTCTCCCTTCCTCCTTCCTCAGGGTGGATTTGCCCCACAGGATGACAGCAGGTTGCACTATCAGGAGAAAGCTAAAATAGACTTTCACTAAGATTAACGTCCCACTAGCAGCTGTATTACAGTGAAATGCAACCACCTGGAGGGTTAATAAATATACGGATGGATTAATACAGAGACTGAAATTTATAAATAGACTGAACACTTCATTTCTGCAGTGAATTCCCTAGAAAGGAGGAAGGTGGGAGCACCCACAAAATAAGGAATACACCACCCAGGCAGAACAGCTGTGCACACCATGAAGCATCAGGAAGAAATTCTTCCCTGTGAGGGTGGGGAGGCCCTGAGCTGTGGCTGTCCCATCCCTGGAAGCGTTCCAGACCGGGCTGGATGGGGCTTAGGAAAACCTGGGATACTGGAAGGTGTCTCTGCCCATGGCAAGGGGAGGGAATGAGATGATTTTTCAGGTCCCTTCCAACCCAACCATTCCTGTAATTGTCCATCTGCAGCATCAATGCTGGAGGAGTGTGAGGATACAGAAACAGGAAGGAGCTAACAATGTTCTTGTCATTTACCACCCAATGCACAAAATTAGAAATAATAAGACAAAGCAAATCTGAGATGCATTTTTGGGGCAGAAGGGACCGGAAGGCAGGTGCTTCAATACCCTAAATGAGTGTCGTTACACACATCCAAAGTCTTTCCAAGTGGTTTCTGGAGAGGTGGCTGCTGCAGTCTGGCTGTCTGCAAGCAAGGGATGCAGATCAAGCACCCAGCAACATTGCAAAACCAGCTACAAACACATCCGCCATCTGAGCCTGGTAAATGGGAAAGAAAACCAACCTGGATATTGGGATTACTCTTGGAAAGACCAACTGTCCCTTCCCATCCACCAGAAGCAACAGCAGCGCGCTGCGGAGCAAGCGAGGATTTGCATCTACAAAGCCAAGCTACGAGAATCAGTTTGTGCTCAAGCTGTGGCTCACCACCAAAAAGATCCCTCTGAGGAGAAGCAGGGCACTCAGGGCAGAATCAGATCCAGTTCCCTCCAGAAGCTGCACCGTTATCTGGTTGCAACACACAGCTCCTCCATAGGATAGGTGGTGGCGGGACGTGATAAATAAAAAGCCGTCCTTAGCAACGTGAAGGCATCGCATCTATAAAACACCCGCCTCGTGGAACACAGCAAACACACAGTGGGAAAAGCAGTTGGTGATATGAGGGAAAAAAAGAGGGGGGAAAAAAGCCCACTTCCTTGGCAGGATTTATTTTTAAACGATGGTTGCTGAAGCCTGCTCAGGGATTCAGTACGTCAGGAGCAGCTCCCGTGCACGAGGACGAATGGTGACTCAGCAGGTAAAAGCTGTCAAAAACACGTCCAAAATTGAAATCATAAAGAAAAAAACCAGGAGGAAAAGCTATAAATGCCTCAAGAAGTTTTGCTCTGTGCACTGGTCGGATGCCTGTGGCTGCAGATGATGCTCTGCAAAGCAAGCAGGGGAGCCCCATTCCCATCCCGAGCATCCAAGGGGGGGTCCCTCCTCCAAGGGCTGGAGCACCAACGTCAGGGGGATCCCCGACCCCAGGAATCACTCTGGGATCTGGGTCTGCCCCAAATACGACCATGGGACCTCATCACCACTGAACTTCAGATGGGATGCTGAAGACAGCCCTGCACACCAAGGCACATCCTGCCCCAGCTCTCCTTACACATTGCTCCAGAGAGGACAGGAGCGAGACTTTTTAATGCACATTCAGACAAAAATACTCCTTTTTTTACATTGCCTTTTTTTTTTTTTTTAAGTTTTAAATAAAAGTCAAAAAGCCCAGCCAACATGAAAGGCTGGATAAACACTCCTCCTTTCCCCAGCAGAAATTACAAAAATGCCTTTGAATTTGTGTTGGCAAGAAACAATGTTTTTTATGAAAGAGCTTCATTGAAAAGTCACAATTTGGAATGTATTCATCTATTCTACATTTTTAAAAAAGTTTTAATTACCACTTTAGGAGTATTTTGACATAGTTTATGGTTTGTTAGATTGTGCTGTGTGTTACAAATGCCAAACACACCTTTTGGAAGTGCCTTATTATTGCATTAATGCAAAATGTGGGGTTTGTGCTGCCGAGACTCGTGTCGGCAAATGAAAAATAATAAATTAATTCCGTTTGGAGAAAACGCTGCCATTTATAACCCAGCAATTAAGAACAGATTTAATTTTAGATATTGCTGCATTCTTCAGCTTATCGAGTTATTCAGTACCAACACTGGTACTATCAGTGTATGCTCAGTTCTTTAAAAAACAGACCCAGGCCAATTTCTCACCCCTTAAATTAGCGACGCTAGACATGAAAAGTTAATGCTGCTTTCCTCTCTCCTGAAAGCTGCAACATATGGATTCTGCTGGGGAAAAAAAATAAAAATAAAAAGGCAGCACATGCTGGGATTTCTAGTATAACAGGCCAAATTTTATCAGCCACGGGCACGTTAGGAATTAACAAAAAAAACCAAACTTCACTCCACTCAGTGGAGTGTAGTGAAACGAGGGGTTGTAGATATTTTGAGGGAGAACAGGCCAAACCCTGGCTCTGGAGAGATATCCACAGCCCCATCTGCCCCCCCGGGGCCAGGCAGTCCTGCGGCAGGTAGGAGACGGAGAGAGGAAAACGCTTTTTATTTGGCCGCGGCTCTGCCAGCGGGAAGGTGATGCCCAGGGAGGGCTGGTGCCGCGGGCAGGGCTCCAGCTGGCACCGAGGGGATGGGAGGCTGCTGGCTGCATCCCACGAAGGGAAGAGCCGGAGCAGCCCAGGGACCAGCACCTGCATCCCTGGCAGTGATGGGGCAAGGCCGGGACTCCCCGAGAGCCAAAAAGCTGGCGGGAAACGGGACCTCGGCGTCGCCAGTGCCTCCCCCGGGGGAGGCACACGGCATAAAACACTCACTGTCACCACCAGCAACCTCGACGCCCTGAACACAGACTCTGTGGCCAAGGGAAGGGAAACGGGAGCAAGGACACGGGAGCTCCCCTTCCCACCCCACCCCGCGTCCTCACGGTGTCACCAGGCTGCCTGCCACCTCCAGCAGCAGGAGACCACGATGTACGGAAAGAAGGGACACGCAGGGGTTGCGGCAGCAATCCAGGCTTGGAAAGCAAAATTGACACACGTGGTAAGGGACAAGGGGGGAAAGAGCTCTCTAATAATGGCAGTGGAGGGCCCAGGGCATCCCCTGCAGCACTGAGGTGACACGGTGACACCTCCTTGCTATTGTCACAGCAGCACAGCTGCCAGGACTCGCTGTGGGATCCCCAAGGGTGGCCTGACCAAAGCCAGGTGTGGTTTTTTGTCACACGAATGCTGTGGGCTTGCTGCAGGAAAAGCAGGATAATGCTCTGGGCTTCTTGTTACATGGGAGGCCAGAACAGGCAGCGCACCCAGAGATCTGCAAAAATAGCCAGGTTTGGGGTTTTTTGACATCAAGATGATGAAGATAACGCTCTAACACTCACCACAGTCAGTCTTACTAGTGAAACAAAAAGATTTTGTGAAGCACTAAGGGGATTCCCTCCAAAATCTCAGCACCAAACTGGGACAGAGCAGCAGAGCTCACACAGCCCAACTCAGCTCCTGGGAGAAAAGCTCCCTGCATCCTTGGGACCCTGCCATGGGTAAATACAGATAAACCAAGTGATAAGGACTTAAAACCTCCAGAGTGGTTTGCCAGCCCTCAAAAGATCCAAGGGCACCTTCACCACACCTTGACCTGCCACAAGCCCTCTTGGGGCACACGTTAAAGCAAGCAAAACTAAATTAAACCTCTGCTTTTATAGGGCTTTTCCTTCTCCTTGAAAAAAAAAAAAAAAAGGGAAAAAAAAATCCCCAAGCAGATATTTTTATTTATCAAGATTCCAGCAGTCTCTTTTCCTGCTACATCCCTTTCAAAGGCTGTACTGAGGAGGATTGCTGCACTAATTGTAAGTCTATGGAGAAACAGGCTTTCCTCTGCTTTCACACTAGAATTAGTTACGCTCAGCCTGACCTTGCATTATTTTTAAGCTCTGCAACACTAAAAGAAAATTAGAGAGACTTGTTAAATCCCTTAAAAGGTGAAACGAACCTATTGCTCCAGGTTTACACACACAAAAAACACAAACCCAAACCAAAAACGAGCTCTTAAATCACAACTACTGCTTTAATGTGGTAGGATTTAGTCTTATATTTTAAATCCATTCATTTCTCGTTCACTCAAACAATCACACCAGCTTTAATGAGCTCTCCCTACAAAAACTCCAACTACAAAGGATCACATTTGCTCTTGTTCCAGAGTTCCAGACACCTCGAAAGGAAATCCTAAAGCATCGCATGCTTCTTAGCAGCCAGATTACCAGCTTTTAATCCTCTCTGCCAGATGTATTTTTAATCTTTTTGCGTGTAATAAAGCAAATTAGTGTAATTGTAGGGGTAAACTGAATCAAAACAGGCACATAAGATTAAAAAAACCCTGAATTTGGTTAGGTTTTGCAGATCTGGCAACTAACAGAGCTGGGGGCTGAATCAGCCCTGCAGGCACTGGCAGAGGGAGAAGCTGCTGCAGGGTGAGTGAGGAGCTTCATCACACCTTGGCCACAAGTCATGGGCTTGTTTCTCCTCTGGGTCCCCTGCAAGGGACCACAGCAGGTCTTGGATGAGGAACCACAGCATAGTTTGGGTTGGTAGGGACCTTAAAGACCATCCAGATCCACCCCCTGCCATGGGCAGGGACAACTTCCACTGTCCCTGGTTGCTCCAAGCCCTATCCAGGTTTCTCATCCCTCTGAATTTACATTGGTCTGGCTGCCTCAAGCCACCCCTCTAACTCATTACGTGGGTTCTCTGTTATCAGCAGGTTAGATGGGATACTGGGAATAAATTCTTGGCTGTGAGGGTGGTGAGGCCCTGGCACAGGCTGCCCAGAGAAGCTGTGGATGCCCCATCAGGTACCTTCTCACAGAAGCCACCCTGCTACCAAAACTTTGCCAGGCAAACCCAATATAGCCCAGAGAAATGGATCCTCCAGCCAGTGAGGATTCTGCAGTAGTTCAGCAGTTCAGGGGTGTGGGCTGGACCCCCAGCTACCACACACCGAGATTACTGACTGCTCAGGGCAGGGGGAGAAGACACCAACTATTTCTGCTTTAAAAACAGAAACCAACTGAACATCAGTGCTGACATCCAGTTTGGCTTCAGGAGGGATTTAAAGAACTTGGGCTTCTTCATTCTCTAATCCCCCAACCATGCTTCCCCACTACCAACCAGGACCGATTTCTAACAATGCAAAAGCATCTGCCCACATTTTTGCAATTATTTCAGACCCAGCAGAGAGCACCCTCCCTTTTCTGTAGGGTTAATCTAAAGAACAGTTGCCAAAATGCTGAGAACACAGCGGAACAATAGCTCCTCTGATGAAATTCTTCCACTCCATAGAGAAACCAGTATCCTCCAGCTGCTGTGGCTTGTCCAGAGAGATCTCCGAGTGTTTACCCGCTCCCATAAATAAAAGGAAAAAAAGAAAAAAAAATGACAAACTCAAAGATTCGAGTGCAGCTTGAAAAAAATGACTGCAGAGCCCTGCCCTCTAACCACAACACAAGTTTTATTAATGCAACATTTGCCTTGTGTGAAATATAAACCCGGGACATCAGTGGAGGGAGGGCAACGCCGGCCACCTGTCCCGGGGATTGAGGCTCACTAAACTTATCAGCACAGAGACCACTTCCCGCAGCTCCAACCCTTTAAATCCTCATTCTCAGTGGAATCTCTGATCAGTCATTTATAAAAGCTGGGAAGCCAGGCTGGACAGCTGAATTACAGCAGCTATTATCCACGTATGCCTGAATACCAGCAGACACCTTTATTTATAAAGGCTCTCCGGCTGACCGAGATTTGACATCGGCTACAAAAAGCACTCAGCATCCAACTGGCTGCTCCAGAAGAATGTGAGGAGAGGTTGGCAAGCAGGGGCTAAGCAGACACCTTTGCACAGCTTCCCTGCTGCTGCCATGACTCCTAACCCAGCAGGTTTAAGTAATTGATTTCCTGAGCAGACACACAAAGTTGCACACCTTTGCCTCTTCCGCTATGGATTCAAATGCATTGTTTTCCCCTCATCTCTAATTCTAAAATATTTGGAGTATTTTACCAGGCCTATCCCTCTCTTTTTAGGGTCTCTGCACTCTCCAAGATGCTGTTTGTTGCTTGTTCACCTTTAGGCTCCTCCCCACCCGTGAGCTCATTTTCCATGAAAATTGGGAAGCCACGGCACACAGGTAATACGAGTGCAAGAGGATAGGGAGGGAGAAGGTGATAAAAAAACCCCAGTTGCTCTCAGTGGATTTTCTTTAGCTCTAATGGTCTCAGTGACAACCCCTGATAACAGAAGGTGACCAAAGTGTGAATTCTGCTTTAAACTGACAGAATTCCCAGGAGCAGCACATGCAAACACAGCCCACAGGGCTCAGCTGGGCCAAAGAAGGCTCTAAATGCCCATGAATTCCCATCACACTCCTGATCTACTGTAATAACCTGAAACAGGAGCTGGCACCTCTGCCAGGACACAGAGATGGGATCCAGTTCCCAACAGGGCTCCGATGGCTGCCCTGACCCTGCCAGCACAGTCAGTGTAAATAAGGGATTTCCTTGCCTCATTCCTTAAGCAAGGACCACTGAAATCATCCTCCTTTGACTTCCACAGGCATCTCTGTTCAGCCTGGAGAGGAGAAGGTTCCAGGGAGACCTCAGAGATCCTTCCAGTGCCTACAGGAGTTATGAGAGAGCTGGAGAGGGACTTTGGAAAAGGGATGAAGGGACAGGACACAGGAAATGGCTTCCCACTGCCTGAGGGCAGGGATAGATGGGATATTGGGAAGGATTTATGGCTGTGAGGGTGGTGGGGCCCTGGCACAGGGTGCCCAGAGAAGCTGGGGCTGCCCCTGGATCCCTGGAAGTGTCCAAGGCCAGGCTGGACAGGGCTTGAAGCAACCTGGGACAGTGGAAGGTATCCCTGCCCGTGGCAGGGGGTGGAACAAGGTGAGCTTTAAGGTTCCTTCCAGCTCAAATAATTCTGAAGTCTGTGATCCTTCCTGCTCCCAGCATCCTTGCATCCATCCCTCCCCCCCACTGCAGCCAAACCCGCAGCACCAGACTGAGCCCCAGCACAACTCTCCAGCTAAAATTCCCTACAGATGATGAAAATTAGAGAGCTGACAGCAGCAGGAGCAGCCAAGTGACCTCAGGCATCCCTCACAGCACAACCTGGAGCTCTGGGGAGCTTTCCCTGAGGGGCTGCTGGATGGGATCCCCCTGTGGTGCCACCCTCAAGCCCCCAGCAGCAGTGTCAGGAAGGAGCTGTGTGCTGTCCCCCTGCTGCAGAGTAAGTTGTTATGGTTACTGAAGGGTTTGTTGGGCTTTTTTTCCTCCTCTTCTGAAAAGAATTCTTATCAGTTTAACATAATACTACCAGTCAATAACAATTCTTATCTTAAAAGGTCACTCAGGTAGTTATAGCTCAACATTTCATCTATGTTTGCATTATCTGGAGGGAAACAGCCAGGGGACTTTGTATTTTTTTTAATAATCCACTTCTTTGCAACTGCAAGATTTTAAAAAAACTCTACCCAGAACCAAGACGACCCTGTGGCAACTTGAGCACACTGGGGAACAGTCAGAAAAAAAACAGAAAAATCACATTGATGCTCACTGCATGAGAAACAAGAAGAATACCCCAACAGGAAAACTGAAAAGCAGGAAAATGCATGGACACAGACTGCAGCTGCTGCAGAAGCACCAAGTTCTGCTTGTAAGTGTCAGATCAGCCAACTTTCATCACGAGTTGTGGGTTTTTCCCTCCACATTTCCCTCCCCAATTTCTTCCTTCAATTCAGGTTGCTGATGGGGTACAAAGAAAAGGGGACAACACGAAAAACCCAATGACAAGAACTGATCTGTGATGTTCAGGGTTAAAAACACAGGAAAAAAAAAAAAAGAAAAAAATGCAGCAGCATGGAAAGTGGGTTTTAAGATGCTTCCGGCCAAACCTGGTTAAACCCTGTTTTTCCCACCCACTCATTTTCTTCTTATAACAACAATTAAAACTCCAAACACAACACATGCCCATTCCCCACCAGGCAACAGCACAGTCAAGGAGCAGGAGAGCTAATTGGTTAAAAGAAAGGCAGGTTTGTGGCTTTCCTGAAACAAGTTGTATTAAAAAAAAAAGGCAATCTGGAATTAATTATTTGTGAGGATCAGTAACAGAAGAGAAGCTTTTTGAAGCACCCCATGCTTCTAAAGCAGGGCAGCCTTGCTTGAGAGCAAAGAGTGGAGCAGAGCTGCTGAATCCTGCAGACAACAGTCACAATATTAACATTATTTTAAGTAAAATAATATCTCCAGGCATGATATCTCAACAAGTTGGGCCACATCCAGCTCCTGCAAGTAATAGGGAAGGCTTGCAGGGGTTGTAGCAGGATCTGGCTCAGCCCTTGGTGCAACAGAGCCATCAGTATCATCCATCTGTGTTTTCCATCTTGGAAGGTCCCTTATCCACAACACAAAATGACCCCGAGTTTGTGGTAGCACCTTTCTCTGCCCCACGGACAATTATGCTCCATGGACATAATAATTATTAATATTAATAATTATTAATAATAATTCATGGATTATTATGCCCTGTGGATAGAATACAAGGAAAATGTTTGCACTGCAGCTCAAGGACTACAAATGCCCTGAGAAGTCTGCCAAGGGCAGCAGCCAGGGTTAATGATGGTAGAGAAATACATGGCTTACACCCTGGGTTCAACTCAGAGAGCAGAAATCTACAGGCATCATCAGCAAGCTCCTGACAGGAGCACCGAGCCCAGGAGGCCTCAGCTGGGGTGCTGCACCACACACCTGCACAGAGCCCATCAGAGAAACCAGGCTAAAATTCAGACACTTCACCAAAACCCTTGATACAGCCATGCCGTGGAGTCAGTGCCAGTAAACACATCAGTAAAACCCCACGCTGTGAACGGGGCATCCGCTGGGTGAGCCTGTGCTGGTAAATCCTGCACTGACAGCTCCTCTTTCAGCCAGATGTGTTTGTCTCCTGCATGGAGAGCCAGGAGAAGCCCATGCACCTGCCTCACACAGCCAGCTCCTGCCAGGTACACAACAAGCTGGGTTTCTGTCTCTGGAGCTGGCCCGCTCACCCCGACCAGGCTAATTTTCTGCTCAGTACCTAGAACTAGAGCAAACCAAGTTGCAGGGCTGTCATGCTAGGGATGAGACCATCCCATGGTCTGCTCCATCAGAGAAAATCCACCTCCCTGGGCCAGAAACACAACTCCCTCTGCCCACAAAACCCCTTCCAAAGAACACCTCCTCCAAGAGAGAATCCCAACCTTGTTTTGATGAGATCCTGCCCTTCCACTTAATGCATCTGCTGCGGAAGAGGAAGTCAGGAACGGATCTGCTCACTCCAACCTCAACTTTATTTGTAATTACTGGGCCAAGATGGAAAGCCACTGGCTTGGCTGTTTGCCATTGCCAAACTCGCACTCAGCGATGACCTCTGCAAATCTCTTGTGTCTCTTCTTAGGACCAGAGCGCTGGAAAGATAAACACACCATTTTTTAAGGGAAAAGGGATGAACATGCAATCCTGGGGATCCCTTGCATCAGACCTGCAGCCTCTTTCAGATCCCTCAGCAGCTCTTACGTAACCAAGAGTTAGTAAAATAGTAATGGTCTTGTTTATTCGGTGAAAATAGGAAATACAAAGGGCATATGCACACTCAAGAGGTAGATTTGCACAAACACACAATTCACGTGAGGGGTCATCCCCCCACCCTTGGGGCGTTTCTGCAGACTGAAAAGGCTTCAAACACAACGACTTGTGCTTTGTGGGGGCTCCTGCACCCAGCTGGCACCGTGAAGAAGTGTGGGGGAAGCTGGGGCGATCAGGTGGGAGCCCCAGACACAGCACTGCAGCACAGCAGCTTCTCCCCTCTCTGTTGAATCCAACCCCGGGGTTGGGGTGCAGTGGCAGTGCCAGGGGTGCCCTTTCTCCCAGCAGTTATCTGTGGTGACACTAGACACGAGCTCGATGCTGGAGTGCTAAAGCACTGACGGATGCATCCTAAAATAAAGCCGGCGTTCACACTAATTACTATTTCAGTTACACTGACTGCAAACATAACTCCCAGCTCAGTAAAAAGTGGCTTTCACGGGCCACAAACAAAACCAAGGTGGTTTTTTTGATGGAACGTGAGAAAAAGAAAGGGCAAAGCTTGAGAAATTGTAGGGAGATGGGGATTCGCACCGTGATCCACGACCTTCAACTGCTTCAGGGAAACTGTACAGGAAAATTGAGCTCACCGGAGCATCAACTACTGTAAAAGCAACTGGCCTAATTGCAAATATATAATTGGTGAAATGGGCATGCAGCTCTGCTCAGATTTTGAGGTCTAGCATGCCAAAGGATGCAACTGTGCAGAGGATCATCCACAGGCAACAGCCCAAGCTACGAGCAGAGCGCTTTCCCCACTCATCCATTTAATCTCGTTTGCAGATAAGTGTATTCACAAACTAGATTATTTTAATTGATGGCTCTACAGCTGGTTCCTACTCAGCTCTTGATCTAAAGCTGTCCTTGACCTCTCCCATCAATCTATATCCTGACAGTGATGCTCTGTGTGCTTCCTCTCCTTCACCAACATCCTCCCTGCACCCATTCTGGTAGAACTTCAGCTCTTCTGCTTTTCCAAGCACAAATACAAGATACCTGCACAGAAAGAATCAAGGAATGAGCTGGTCCAGGCAGAGAATTCCAGCTGGGGTCTGTGATGATGCATGAAATGCTTCCCTGCATCTTTCACATGCACTTCAACAGCAGGATTTCTCCCAGCTGAAGTCAGTGGGGAAATTAGCCCTGGCACCAGGCCCCTCACTGAGCCGTGAACTACCTGAGAAAATGGTTAAAAGGACACTGCAAAATATGGAAAGGTCTCTGAGAGAAAGCAGACCACCCATGAGCAAACCTCCTGCACCACACCGTGCCCCAGGCAGCAAAACAGGCTGTTACCATTACCTACATTTTTCTTCCCATTTTAAACATTATTACCTAAAAATCACTACCCTGGCAAGCTCTGACACCCCCCATCCAAAAGACTTGGCCCTCATTAGCTCTGCCAGTGGAAGAGACCTTGTCATTCACGCTGCCAAAATTCTGGGAGCAAGCACAGGAATATCTCCTTACTCCTCTTACTGCAAGGGACACATGCCAGGAACGACAAGGGAAGGAGTTTTTAAGCAAATAGAAAATACAGAAGAGCAAAGTGCAAGCCCAGAAGAGTCTCTTGTAGGTCTCAGCACTGGGGTGAGGGGGACAGTAAAGGGGAACCTTTGTAATGCCACACCACAGACCTTCCTCCAGCCTGCAGTGCTTCCCACAGCCACTCTGGAAAGCATCCCTAAAAATAAAAATAGCTTTGAATCACAAGAGAACACTGGGTGTGTAGCCTGGCTCAAAGCCCCTGGCTAACACCACTCTGTACTTCAGTACCCCTCCCCTTGGTATTTTCCGAAAATCCCAGCACTGATAGCTTTTAGCCCTTAAGTTTGCAAACAAAACCTGGGAAAGATGTGTGGCAGCAGGTCAAGCACCAGCAGGCAGGTTAAAAGCAGGTGTCTTAACAGCTCAGCAGACCTGAGGTTTGCCAGGTCACCAAGAGAAGCTGGGGCTGTCCAATCCCTGAACTGTTCAAGGCCAGGTTGGGTGGAACTCTGAGCAGCCTGGTCTGGTGGAAGCTGTCCCTGTCTAAGGGGTTTGAACAAGATGATTTTTCAGGTCCCTTCCAACCCTTCTGTGAGTCCCTTCTGTGATTTTGTGATCCCTCCATTTAGGAGTCCCAACCCTTGTCTCCTTATTTTTAATGAGCAGAGCTGCCAGGGCTGCTCACATCCCTCTCCAGGCAGAGACAAGTGTGTGTGGAATGACCACACAATGCCAGTGTCCAGCCCTGCACTCAGAATTCCCTACCACTGCCAGTAAGCACAGGCTAAGCTCCTCACCCCATCCTCCTCCTGGGATGCCTCCCGGGCTCCTCCAGTCCCACTGTCTGACAGCCCAACGAAGCCCTCACACAGACCAAGGACATTTAAACCAGGGCTCAGCACTGCAATGCAACTGTAAGCCAAGAAAAACTTAAAAAAATTAAAAACGCCTTCAAATTGGGCACTGGGATGATTTACCATCAGTGGGGGTCACTGTGGATGAACTACAAAATTTGCACAGTGCAGGGGTAGCAGCTTCCTGATGGGCTGGGAGACTCTCCTGTGGCTGGGGTGGCAGCAATAGAAGCAGGGCTGGAGCCACAGGGAGCTAAGGATGTAAGCATCAAGGTCTGCAGGAATATGTAATACTTTTTAATAAACCAGCTGGTGCAGTTGGGAAAAAAAACCCACAACCACACAAGCCCTTCTTTGAGCTGGTGCACCTTCATGCCTGGCCATTTTTTCCAGCTGCATCACTTGGTCTATTAAAAGACATTACGGCTCCCTGCAACCCTTGTCTCTTCCTTCAGCCAGTCCTTCCCAGGATGAGGAATCTAGGTCACCCTGATGCTCCCCCTGTGATACCTGACAGCCTGCTGAAATGAAATAAAGATTTTGGCCCTAACATATGGAGCAGTGAATGTCCTGTGCACAGGTCAGAGAAAGCTTGTTGTCCTTTAAGGCCAAGAGCTTAAAGCTGTCACTGCTTCCATCAGTGCACGTGGGTGTTTGGACATCTGGAGGACCTACAGGAGTCTTTGGGCACTTCTGTCAACCTTGCAGGAATGAGGAAGCCAGGGCTGGTGGGGTGGGATGTGGGACTCTTTGGGAAAAAACACACTGAGGGATGCTGGAGTAGATGAAAGCAGAAGCACATTCTGCACTCAGTGCCCAAAGCCTCTGGACCATGTTTCATGGATACAGCCCCCACATCTCCTCACTGGGCCTGCAGCCCACAGAACAGCCATACCCAGCACCCCTGGGTGTCCCAGGAGGAGGCAGGTCCCATTCCCAACACAAGGCTCACCCCACTCCTGCCTGACCTTTACTGGTAGCTTAGAGGAGGTCGCCGCGTCCTGACGGCTCCAAGCAGCTGGGACTGAAGCTGCCCAGCCAGGCTAGGCTGGAAGGAAGGAAGGAAGG
>WAAG01037756.1:281293-292681 GCA_013390105.1 Tichodroma muraria | reverse complement strand
TTTCGGTTCTTTTAATTGTTATTTCCAACGCAGAGACACTTCCAGGAGGATGGGACTGTCCTGTGCCCCAGCACAGCTCTGAGAGCTTGTCCAGGCTGGAGAGGGGAAGGGCAGGAAGAAGTGACAGGTTTAGAGAAGGACAGCATTAGGAGGGATATTCCTTGAAAGCCCTGTAAGGGATTGCATCTCTCTGCTCTCCTTCTAAAATAAGACAGAAATCAGCCCGAGCTGCCCCTGCTGTCAATTGGGAATGGAAATGATTCCTCCTTTTCCCAGCAGAGCCAGGGATGAGCTTTCCAAAGGAGCTCTCTGCACCTTCTTTTCGGAGCCTGCTTTGTGCCTGTTCTGACCTTACCTGGAGCCTCCCGGGGAAATGCAGGGTCCCTGATCTCTTGCTGCTCTCCCATATCCCTCTTCATCCCAGCTTTGCAGCAGCCAGCGGTTGGACAGCAATCAGCAACCTCCTCTTCCCGGAAGGTGGGGGCTTCGTTCACCCAAGCTCCCCGTCCTGGTGACTCTTCCCAGCACCCATGGTCATGGAATCAGAGAATCCCAGAATGGTTTGGGCTGGAGGACCTTAAAGCTCATCTTGTTCCCTGGTCAGGGACACCTCTCACTGGACTAGGCTGCTCCAAGTCCTGTCCAGCCTGGCTTTTTATGGGAGAACGGTTCTCAGGGATAAGATCTAGGAGACCAGACTGAGTCTTACAGCTGGGGTGTGGAAGACCTTGGCTATGTCACTTACCAGAAAGTCTTTAGGCATCTAAACCCCACTGCCTTCCCTTGGAATGAGATCCCTAAATCCCTGCAGCCGCTCCTGTGAGCCCCTGCACAGCAGTTTCTCACGTTGGAGATGCAGATGATTAATTCAGTGCACATTTTATTGCCATACTTAATTCAGTGAGGTCAGGAGAGTGGCTGAGGGTCCCAGGAGAGCAGGGCTGTGCAAGTGCTTTGCATTACACACAAAAAGAGATGTCTGAAGTGATCCTTGGCTGCCGGCGTGGCCGGCCCTGGAGCTGATTGCAGTCTCCCCAGCACGTGCTGGAGTTTCCCAGCCCTCCGGATGGACCTTCCCCCTTGGGCTTTGGGATCAATAGGCTCTGGAAAAGCTGCAGTGGGTCAATTGTTGGCTGTTTGAGCAGAGCTGGACCGTGGTTCCTCTCTGTGCAGCTGGTCCTGGGGAGGGCGAGGCCTCTGTGGAAGCAGGCAGGGATAACGAGGTCCTGCATGTGTTGGGATGATGGTTTCTCTGGGGGAAGTCATGGGACACTCGCCTGCCTGTCTCCAAAGTGGCTTTGGTGAGGTGTGGGAACAGCTTGGGATGGAGGGTGGACTTTGCACATGGGCTTATTTCCAGCTTTAGGCTCATGAAAGGAGCTTCTCCGTGCTCTGGGAGCTGCCTTTGGAGACCACCGGTCCCCTATTAGAGACAGGGCTTCTCTTTTGATGTTTTTCCTTCCCCTGTGATGTTGCAAGGGCAGGTTGGGATGCAAAGCCGGGATCTCCACAAGTCCTTGTCAGGAGGGTGGAGCCCAGTGAGGGTTGGTCTTTTCTCAGGGATAACAAGGGACTGGACAAGGGAAAACAGCCTCAAGTTGTGCCAGGGTTTGGTATTTAGGAACACCAGATAAAATAAACTGCTCCACCTAAGGGGAGATTTGATTTCTAAGGCGATCCAGCCCAAACTCCTTCTCCTTAACTCAGCAGCAGTTCTTTTTCAGGAGTCAGGAATGCCTTTCTCCCAGGTCTGTGTGATTCACTCTCCACATCTGAGGTTCAGGTAGGGCCAGGGGGCTCTTGCTTGGTCAAACTGATGTCAGCACTGAGGTAGAAAAAAGGAAGGGATGCCCCAAGGGAGCCTGTTCATGGAAAAATTCTAATCTGGTCAGTTCCAGGCATCTTGCAGAAGAGTCTGCGCTTGGGAGATTTCAACCCAGTTTTCCAGACTCCAGAGACAGGACTAATTCTGGAAGGCAGTGATGGAAATAAAGCTGGCATCTCCTCCTGCCCTGGATCCACTCCTCACCACAAGCTAGCTTGGGGTATCTGCGAATCTCCAGAGGTGACCAGACCTGCCCTTCCTCTGCTTTGCATCCAGCCCCTGCCTGACCCCAGGAGAGCAGAGGCCTCCTGTGTCTGGCACCTCTGGCTGTGTTTCCATGCAGGCAAACAGCCTCTCCATGGAAGCAGGAGCAGTTTTCCTTGCTCTGCAGTAATCAGACTGACAGGATAACGAGGCAGCCCAGTAGCTTTGCTTTGCCTTCCCTTGTGCCGAGTCCCAGGCTGGGTGTCAGCTCAGTCCCCATATCTTGAGGAAAAACCTCTCTTTCTTTTTCTTCACTTTTCTCCTTGTTGCTGCCAAAAGTGACAGATTGTTGGGCGGAAATCATCAATATTTTGTCAAAACCAAATCCAAATATTTCCAGCCAAACCTCAGCGTTTTCTGGTGCTGATGCAAAAACAAATCTCCGTGGGAAATGCCAGCAGGGGAAGCAGATGGAGCAATGGGCTGGAGTGTTCTGCTGTCCTGGCTCTCCGGTTGGGATGCGTGGCCGAGGGGCTGCGAGGCGTGGGGTGGTTGAACCCAGGAGCTAAATTTGGGCCGCTCTGTGTTTGTTCAGAGCACAGTGGTGTAAACAGCCGTGCTCTGCTGACCTGCACGAGCAGCCCGGCCTGGGCAGTTCATCCCACAGAGTCTGGAGCGCAGCGAGCACCGAAATTCCCTCCCTGCTTTCCAGGAGCAGGATGTGCTGCTTCACCCCAGCCACACTCTGAGCTCAGGGAATGATTTTAGACGTTTCACCCACCTGCTCCTGCCTGGCTGTGATTGCCCTGCCCTTCTCTGCACACATTTGCTCCCAGCCCCTTCCTTTAGCACAGCCTTACTTCCACAACCATCCCTCTTCCCAGATCCCTGCCCTGAGGCCTCACAGCTCCAATGGCACTGGATCATGGTGGGTAGGACTTTCCCCTCCACAACCACCTGAAGTCAGGGTTTTTGGGGCTCTCCCACGCCTGACAAGAGCACCTCGCCCTCACCGGCCGTCGCTGCCGCTCCTCACTTCATTAGCACCAGGGATGTTTATAAATGGCAGGATAATATTTTTCGTTTCCAGTTTGGGTTTCCAGGGCAGCCACTTTCTGCAGCACTTAGGAAGTTTAGAGAAGACGAGGTTATATAAACGGTTTTTCCCCCCTGGGCCCTTATTAATCAAGTGGCTGTGGAGCCATTCCCAGAGCTTTGGGATCGAGGGCACTGGCTGGGTGAGGGGAGGCAGATTTTTCTTGGCTCCTGCCCTTTATTTGGGAGTTTGGGATGAATGGAGCTCTCAGACCTGGCTGTGGGGTTTGAAGGCTGCCGGAGGGCTGAGGAAGCTGCTCCTGGGTTATCTTAAGCTGTGTTTGGGGCTGAACTCTTGTGTAGCCCCTTCTGGGCCTTCATGTGAGCCATGGCACATCTTTGAATGATGTTTTTCCTGGCCCTGTGGATGCATCCCTGCAAAATCTGGTTATTTGGTGTAAAACCTTTGCAATTCCTGAGTGCAGGGCAAATTGGATTTCAACAACAGCTTGCATGAAGTCGATCCCTGTGCTTTTTCAATGAAACCCTATGGGTGTGCACATACAATGATTAATAATTCCCAGCTTTTTCCCACCCATGCTCCACCAGCAGCTGCTCCCCAGGGTGGGTTTGGAAAGCAGGAGCCAGCTTTGGTTCCCATTAGAACAGAACCAAGCTCTGCCTCCTCCTCCCCACAAGGGATGAGGAATGGGGATTTTCTGTTTTCCTTGGGTGGATGGAGCTCTGTCTGCAGCAGCAGGTCCAGCTGCTTGCAGCCTGGAGCTGCAGGTCCATAGGAAATCAGCTCATTAATCTGCTGCCCCACCTTCCCAGTCCTCCAGCCAGGCTCTCCCGGTGTGAAAATGATGATTGAAATAGCCAGGGGTGGGAAATGATGATTTAAAGGAGGTAAAAGGGATATTTGCAACTAATGTTGACTGGGGCCTTGACAGAGGCAAACTGAATTTCTTCCGGGTCTTGGGAGCGTGTGAGGAAAGGTGCTGGACATCTGGAGTGATTTAGTCGTTCTGGGCTGTTGTGCTGGAGCTCAGCCCGAGGAACTGGGCTGGGATGGGGAGAAAATCCTCTGGTGGCTTTTGGCTGGAGCTGGTGCAGGTTGGGTGTTCAGAAGGTCCATGTCCACCTCAGCCAGGGATGGTTGTGGTGGCCCAGGACATTTCAGGCAGCCCTGGAGTGTTTCATGTATCATCTGAGTGGGTTTTCTTCACTTCCCGGAGCTCCTTTTCAGATTGGAAGGAAGCTCCAAGCCCCAAAGGTTATTTTGTTTCATCTGACAGAACACAAATCGGCTTCCCAGCTTCCCTTTGGCCTCATCCAAGATCTTCCCCTCCCACAGAATCATTCTCAAAGAGGTGAACTAACTGGGTGAAAAGAGCTTGTTAACAAATTACTTTTAATAGGCCTTATTTTATTTTTTTTCCATCTTGCAATTCCTTGCCATATTAAAAGTGCAAAAATAGAAAGTTTTAGCTCTGGTTGAATGACACAACATTTTCCTTGTTTATTTTCTTTCCACTGCTTTAACCCAATAAGAAGTGTGGGAAAAGGGAAAAAAAAAAATCTACAACAAACTGGTCTGTATCAGCCAGGAACATATTTAGAAAAATATTTGCATCTGAATTTTTTGTCCAGCCACCAGCAAAGCATGAAAAATAATAAATAAATCATCTTTTTTTCACAGCTTTTGCTGCAGGCAGTTGGGAGGTGGATAGGGGAGCAGAGTGTGCTGAACCCTCTTGGATCCCAGGATTTGTGTTCAGCAGCTTCCTGAAGATAGGATGAGGGAATGGCTTCAGACTGGAAGAGGGTGGGTTTCATGGGATATTGGGAATGAGTTAATCCCTGTGAGGGTGGGCAGGCCCTGGCACAGAGAAGCCGTGGCTGCCCCTGGATCCTTGGCAGGGTCCAGGGCCAGGCTGGACGGGGCTGGAAGCCCCCTGGGAGAGCGGAAGGTCTCCCTGCCCAGGCGCTGGATGAGCTTGGAGGTCCCTTAAACCCCTGAAATCCCGGGTGCTGCTGCCCGTGGCTGTCCCGGGGTGCCCATGGCCCCTCGGGAGCCGCCGCTCCCCGCCCAGCTGCTGTCTGCTCCCATTCACACCCGCAAGGATTTAGGACCTCGGCGAGCTAATCAGGAGCCGCTCCCGGGGAGAGAGGCGTGTTATTTAATTAGCTGCACAATGGGCTGGCTGAGAGGCACGTGGTGGCTCTGATGGCAGGAGATAGATGTCCTTTTAGCCGGGCTAATTGTTGGGAAATAGCGGGGGTTTTGTTCAGCCCCAGCGTGGGCTCTGTGATCTCGCAGAGCCCAGGGGCTGCCCGCTTATAATTTTAGACAGATCTATTCAAGCCTGCCCTGCAGCGCGGGGCCGAACAAGCCGGGCATTGTTGCAGAGCCAGGAGCGGCGGCCAAGAAAACCACCCCGAAAAACCCAAACACGTGTAGGGAGGAATATTTCCCTGGCGTTTATTCACTGCCAGGCCAGGTTGCCAAGCGCGGACAATTGCGGGAGAGGAGGTTTCCAGCGCCGGGCGAGGGTTTTTCCTCTTTGAGACGGATTTGCAGGCGGATCCCTCATCCCAGGAGCGATGCTGGGGGTGTCTCTGCTGGCAGAGCCTCTCCGGGGAGGGCAGTTCCAGGGCTGTTGGTCTCATCCTGGAATTTCCGTGCTCTGGGCACGGTGTACATGGGATAATCGTGCCCACCCCTGAATTATCTCTCTAGACTGACTGGGTGCACCTGTCACCTCACGGCCTTGGCAGGGCCGTGGTTGGGGATGGAGGGGCCTTGGCTGTTGGATCTTGGTTGGTTGTGCCACCCAGGGTCCAAGGAACAAGGGGTGGAAATCCCAGTTCTCTCTCCTGAGCTCTCCCCTCCATTCTCTCTCTGGAGAGACCCCATCACAGTCCCCAGCCCCTGAGCTTTTCCTTTGGGAATGCTGAACTCCCAGCTACTTTGGAAGAGAGAAAGTGTCATTAAAAAAAGGGATGGAGGCACAAAGGTGGAAATATTGTCCAGGAATTATACTTCTGTCACTTGAACCCCTCTGTCCTGGCCCCGGTGTTAACCTGGGGGGGTCACTGCAGTCCTGTGGTTTATTTTCCTGGGCTGATCACTTCCAACTGGCTGCGAGCATGGGATTTTCCTGGTGGCTGCCACTTCTCAGGCTGTGGATTCTATACCAGAGCTTGGAGCTGGACTGACCTCCCTTGGGAGGTGCTTGTGTGCCTCTTGGACCTTGATAAAGAGAAATGTGGCTGTCCCTCGTGTTTGGTGAAGCAGTGGGTGGTGTTTTGGTGGTGATGGGTTTTTGAAAGATGAAAAGGGCAGGTAAGTGTCGGTGATCACAGTCTGGCTGTCAGGAGACCATTTATGAGCAATGATTCCTTTGCCTCTCCTTCCTAATGCTTCCGTGTATCCCAGGGAAGGGAATTTCAAGGGCTACCAGGGATCAGTTTAGTAAGGAGAGACTGGTGAATGCCAAGAGTGCAGCCACAAGCAGAGCTGTGCTGCCTAAACCTGGGCTGGCTGCTTTGTTTGTGCTCTGAAGGAAAGAGATCTGAGGCCAGAGAGATCCGAGCCAGGAGATCTGAGCGAGGGCGGGAGAGGCGTCCTGCGGTGAGATTTGATGTGTATTGGCTTCACGTACTTGGTGTGATTGAGAATATCGGGAGTGCAACAGCGAAACCCTCCGGGATGTGTTTACCAGGAGCTCGGTGCTGCGACTCGAGGGGAGCGGGGAAATGTCCGGAGAGCAAACAGCGCTGCAGAGCAGCTTACGAGGATTTTCCATGCAGCCGCTGCTTCCAGCAGGGACACGAGTGAGTGACAGCACCCCCGCCAACGGAATTCCCGTCAGGATGGCATTGCCGGAGCCCAGAGCAGCTCCTCAGGTGCGGGATCAGCACCTCTGGGAAGCCAGGAGCGGGAGGCTCTTGGAGATGCTCGAGCAGCCTGTGAGCTCGCTCGGGGTCCCCCGGCGTGTGACGGGGGCTGCGTGCCGAGCCCTGACCCCCGCTGGCCACAAAGCGGCTTTTGTGAGCCCTCCCCGCCGGGACTTAATGAGAGCAGGAGTCGCGGAGGCTCGGAGCCCGGGGACAGTCACTCACAGGAGGGCATTGTGGCAGCGATGGCTCGGGGCAGTGCCGGCCCGGGGCTGGGCATGGCAGCGGGAACACTGCCCTGCTTTTCCTGCCGCCAGCGCCCAGGCTGGGGGACTTTCCGTGCCTCCAGCCCCGCAGCGAGGGGACCCCAGGGTCCAAGGGCCATCTGGGGCACGGAGCAGCCGCGCTCTGGGCACGGTCATCACCCCCGCGACCCGTGCGCTGGATCTGGGAGCGGCCCGGCTCCCGCAGCCCGCCCGGGGGCACTCGCAGGATGCGCCGCTACCGAGCTCTGCTCCCGTGCCCGAGCCGAGATCGGGAGGCTGGAGTCAGCGGGGCTAATCCAGCCTCCTCTTACCAAAATACTCCAGTACTTCCCAGCTATTACGGCGCTTGAAAGAATTTCTCGTATCATTTTAAATTCCAGGAAAGGTATCTCCCAGGGGAACGACCGTGGCAGCTGCCTGCTCTTTCCTCTCATTGCACAGGGCCACCTCCACACCCAGGGCCACCTCCCTGCTCTTTCCTTTCTTGGAGTGGTGGCTGCTGCTCCTTCCAACAATGTCCCCGTTACGATAAATCCTTTCATGTCTCTGTTTCTCCCTGGAATTGCGGGACAGATTTTTTTTTTTTTCTTTTTCCTTTCCCCTTTGCTCCTGATTTTTGTCTCATGCCCTCTGGGTATTGTTTACTTGACAAAACATCAAACCCAATCCCTGACCGCTCGCGGTCATTAAAAATCCCATGGCAGTTTTGGGGAAGGCTCCAATTTGGCTAATTACGTTCTGCCATAAATATCCCCCTGCAGTTTTAATTGGATATGGTGTTCTTCATTTCCTGGCCATTACAGCTGGGTGGATGCTCCATGTTACTACGTGGCTGTTGTATTTCACCCCATGTTTTGGTAGCAGCAGTGCTCGAAAAAGCTCCCTCTCCAGACCAGAAGTTACACCTAATTCCTGCTGGAATGAGAATGGGGAAATGCGAGGGAAAGGAGAAGCTGGCCCAGCTCCACGACATCTGAAGGAGAGCCAGCAGCTGCCCTGGGCTGGGACAGGAGTGAATTTGGCCGTGGAGAAGTGAAAGAGCCATCCCAGCCAGGAGAGAGGTCATGGAAGAGCCGTCCTGGCGTTCGGAAATCACGGCAAAGGCTCCGCTCTCCTAACACCTTTCCTCAGTGCTGAATGAGTAATAATTATTATTGTTCTGCTAACCCAAGGTTAGTCAATGGCCCTGGGAACAATGGGGCATTACTGCCCATCCTTTCTTTGTTCCCAGCAGTTGCGAACAGTGGGTCTGCACTGCGGAGGGAGGGCAGATGGTTATCGCCCGTCTTTGGGCTGCAGGGCCGCTCTCCAGCCCGGCATCCTCCCTCCCCGGACAGAGCCTGACTGGATATTAACGTTCGTAACCACACAGTGGAAAACGAGGGTGAGTCTTGGATGGGAAAGAGGAAAGATTTTCCTAAAGCTTGTGAGCAGCAAATAGGAACCAGTTGCTGAGGCAAAGTCATGTTTGGCAGGTCTTGGGCTCGGAATGGTCACATCCCAGCTGAAGAAACTAATCAATGGATTCCTTCCATGCCTTCTGCGAACACTGAGCCATTGAGCGGCTCAGCTGGAGCTCAGAGCCAGGGCTTTCATGTTGCAGCTCTGAAGTGAACACAAATTAAGGCGGCTGCTGGGATGGAGTTCGAAGGAGAGATTCAGCTGCCCTGGGAGGAAACCTCTGTCTGCAGCCACTCTGTTCTCTTCCTCCCCTTTGGGAATTTTTGCCCTGGTGTTACTTTTGGGAGTATTTCCAGTTTCCCTGCGTGTAGGGGTGGCCATGCATTACACTAGCAAAATGGAACACAGGTTTAGGGAGGCACAAGGGAGCGGGAGGCAAAGCTCAGAGCTTCACTGCAGCCATCCTGCACCAAGCTGGGCTCAGTGTCATCGATTCTGTGGGATCAGGGCTCAGCCAGGATGCCAGGAGCATGTGGATCTCTCCTAATAAAAACCACGCAAGCTGTGAGAAAGGTCTTTATTAGAGCCCCTGTCCTGGTCCAGAAGAGAAGGATCTCCAGTACAGGTACCCTGGAGTTCAGCCAGTCCTCAAGACTATCAGTGCAGAGGGGCTGAGCCAAAAGCATCAGCCCAGGGGAGCAAGGCTAAAGCAGAGACACCTCAGGGCATCCGCTGCCTCCTCCGCTGCTGCATCTCAATCTGTGGCAGCTCCATCCAGGGCCTCCCTGCCCGGGAGGGCCTTGTGCTGTGTGCCACCAGCAGCCTGCCCCAGTCTGTGTTTGGGCGAGTCCCGGTGACCTCGGCGCGCCTCCGCCTCTGTTCTGGTCCGGGGGTTGTGGTTTGCTGCAGCCGCGCTCCGAGCGGCGAACGATCCACCCGGGGGGGTCATTTCCATACGCTTGGGACCGCAGGTGCTTTCTGATGGCTCCGTCAGGCAGCTGCACAAACCGGCACCCCCGGCCAGCCCCCTCCTCTCCCTGCCGCGGGATCCCAGCCCGGCCGAGCGCAGGAAGGGAAGGACTGAGGGCTCTGATAACTGCATCAGGTTTCTCTTCCCAAGCCTGCTCTGGAGGGATCAGAGATCAGACAGAAAGGCAGCTGTTTCTCCCGAATCCCCTTTTGGTTTTCAACTAGAAACATTCTGTCAAATCTCCTCTCTGTAGTTTCTTCCTTCAATCGTTGCTGTACGGGGAAGAAAGAAACCCAAACCGAGGGCAGGTGCAAGCACGTGATCCTGTCCCGGGGAGGGACCACATTTTATCCTTGAAGCCATCCTCTTTCCACCTTCGGATTTCCAGGTTCATTCCTGTGGTAGGTTTCAAACCACCAGCTGAGGTTTCCACCCCTGTGCTCTGCCTGAGCATGGCTCCGGTTCTCCTGAGCCCTCGAAAATCAGTGGAGGGAGGTTTTTCATCGCAGCAAATCACTGGTCCCACTGCACTGCTGCAGGAATAGGTTGCCCCGAACTGAGCTTGCAAAAAATTTGAAACAAGATTGCCTGCAAAACTGGGAATGTGAGAGGTTGTCACTGGGTGAGGAAGATGAACTTTGGGCTGGAGCTCCCTGCCCGGCTTTGCCAGCTCTCAGCCCTCCTGCTGCCCGATCTGCCTGCCTTGGCAAAGCTGCGTGTGCAGCCAGAGCCGGCGCTCCTCGTCTGGCCCCGGCACCTCGCAGCTTCTTTCAGCTGCACAAACTCTCCTGCTATAAATACGCCCGTGGTGGCTGAGAAAGGCCCCGCTGCAGAAGCGAAATAATCTGAGCTGCAGCGTTTGCATCTGCAGCTCATCTTTCTGGGCCGTGGGAGGTGTCAGGGGTGTTTGCAAGCAGGACCCTGCTGCATCCTCAGGGCTGGGCGGTGACCCTGACCCCGGGCAGCTGCTCCTGCGGGCCTGTGTTCACTTGAGCCCATCTTTGATGAGAGCAGCCTGATCTGTGCCAGAGTCGGAAGCTGTTAAAGACTTTCGAAGTGACAGAACCACAAGAGCTGGTTGCTAATGACTTTTTTTTCTCCGTACCGGTAAGCTGACATCTGTGAGTCATACTCTCCTTCTGCTGTGCCGTTTGTGGTCTGAAGTTTGTTCTACCTAAATACAATTAAACAGATTTCATGTGAAACCCGATATTCTTCTGTTAACTCCATGCCGTGCTGGCATGACACTCATCTTGCATCTTCAAGATGCTTTTTATCCAGTCAGTTCCAAACTCTCTTTGGCCTCCCACCTCTACCAAACAGGCCTAGAAACAACCATCCCTGGCTGTCGCCCACCACAGCGCAATGCGCACTGCTCTGCCCTGGCTGCGCTGCTGAGTTTGGATAAGTTTGTGGGTGGGAATTTCCCATCCAGGCAGGATGATGGGAATGTGAAGGGGGAATGGAAATGTGAGGAGATGATGTGAGCATGAAGGGGTGACGGGAGCTCAAGGGGTGAGTGTGAAAGGCAGCGGCTCATGTCGAGGCAGGCAGGGTGAAGACAACTGGCCTGATTTCAAGAACCATCGGTTTCAAGCAGCGGCTTCAGCCGGGGCTGCCTGCAGCCAGCGTGCTCATACTCTTACCTCGTCCTGTTTGGGGGCTGGGATGCGAGCGGAGTGCGGGGCGGAGGCGCCCTGCGTGCGCTGCCCGCGCTCCGTCCCCGGACCCCCGTTCCCCGCGGCAGCGCCGGCTCCGCGCCCCGCAGCGCCGGGGGCCGGGGC
>WAAG01037756.1:261209-281244 GCA_013390105.1 Tichodroma muraria | reverse complement strand
CGGAGAAGGTGGACATGGAGCTCTTCCCGTCCCCCGGGGAGCGCCGTGTCCCCTCTGCGTCCCGCTCCGCGCAGCCCCGTCCCCTTCTCCCTGCGAAGGCGGCGGCGGCGGGAGAGGTCTGGCCGGGGGGGAGAGGCTTCACCGCTGGGGGGGGGGTGGTCAGAGAGGTCGGGGGGGGGGTTTTGGGGGTGTCTTTTGGAAGGGAGCACGGAGCGCACCCCAAGTCGCAGCGCAGCGGCGCCGCCCGGGCTCTGCCCGCTGCCGAAGGCGAATTGACTTTCCGAGCGCTTTTATGACTTTCCATCCCCCTCCTTCTCTTAAAATCCGTCCCGCCGCCCCTCCAGCCTCCTTCCCTCATGCTCCTGGCATCCTTGCCGGGATGTAGGGAAGCCCGTCCGGCGGGGAGGCAGGAGAGATGCGCTCCCCGGGAATCCCCGCCTGTGCCCATCGTTAGCTGGGATGTGCGTTCCCCCATCCCTCGCTGGAAATGTTTTGTGTGGTCCAAGCACTCGTGCTATTTGGGAAACACAACTCCAGCGGTAACTGCTCTGCATTTAGCACGTTTGATCCAGGAAACCCCGCCGCTTTGATTTCTTTTTTCGCCTTTCTGGAGCTGGAGAAATGGGTGGAAGGAGGGTAAAGAGAGCAACACGTTAGTGAAGGGAGGCGAGAAGGGATTTTTGTGTGTTGTAGCAGTGAGTTCAGCTGCTGCTGGCTGTGGTTACTGCTCCGGGCCGAGTCCTGACCAGAATAAGGGCTGCTGTTCACACACTGGTGGCGTCTGGCTGCTCGCTGACCCCGGGCACTCAACTCCTCTCTGCCCTGCCCAGGCGAGGTGGAGGATGGAGGTTGGAGGGCCCGCAGGAAAAAAAAAAAAAATCAACCCTTTTTTCTGCATTAAACGAGTCCTGTTTCTTCATCTCTCACTGCTGCAATTCCCACTGCACCAAACTGGAAGTTTTCTGGATTTTGTGCAGCACCAGTGCAGCAGAGAAGATCAGATTAAAGATTGAATCGTCCGTTTCTCTGCCAGTTAGGAAGTTTCTAGGAAAGCCAGAAAGGAGGCACAGCTCCTGCAGGCATTGGGATTTTGGGCTGCATGTGGAAATAAAATGACAGCTGAGTGCTGGAGCCACACAGGGGTTGGTGCTTAGACTTCAACAGATGCTCGTGCAGCATCAGCTGGGCTGCAGAGAGCTCCAAAGGCAGCACCCGCCTGGGCATCAGCCATCCATGGGCTATGGAGTGTCCAGCACAGGAGTGTCTCCCTGGGATCTCTCCTGCCCTCCCTGGCCGCAGGGAGCACTCTGTGCTGGTCAGAGGGTGCCAGGGCTCCCTGCCCCGGCAGCAGGGCTGAGCCTGGCTCCCAGGTGTGGGTTGGGGAACACCAGGCTTCAAAATGCCCGAGGGATGCTGAGGATGCACCTACACAGCTGAAATGAGAGGCTGGAATGGAGCTGAGGACCTGTTTGTGGCTATTTCCTAAAACTTTGCTGAAAACTCATTCCTGCCCTTCAGCCCCTGTTTGCTTCGAGAGGAGGAAAACGGGGTAGGAATAAACACCTGGACCATCAGGGTGGGATGGGGTTTGCTTTTCACTCCAGAGTGAAGTGTCTGTTTAAATTTGCACTCTCCTGGTGTGGGTGAGAACTCTCACAGAGGCTCTGTGTGCTCTGGCTCTCCGTGCCCTGGAGCAGTGGAATTCCCTGGTGCCTGAAGGGAGGACTCAGAGTTTCACCCTGCCTTAAGTTCATTTTCTTCTGTCCCTGAAAGCTCTTCTGCAGCTGATGTCAGCAAACGGCTCTTAGAGCTGACCCAACGTTTAAACTTGGGCAGGAAGAGCGCTGGGAAACACAAACCCAAGAGGTAGAAAAGAGCTGTCCTCCCATCGGCCTCAGCTGCAGCCGCTCCTGTGCTGGTGGCTGCGCTCGCTGGGAGCCACAAAGGTCAGTGCTGTCAATTAGCTGGCTTAACCTCATTTCCCCTCCAACTCGGAGAGAAGGCTGCAGCTTTCTGGTTTGGTAGGATTGATGGTGAGGGAAGGAGTGTGGATGCTGCTGGGTTGTGTTCCTGGGATCCAGCCGTGCCGCGGGGAGGGAACATCACTCCTCTCTGCTCCTGGAGGACTCATCTGCTCCCTGATTGCTCCTTCAGCCCTGAATCTGCCACCAAATGTTACCATTGTCCTTAATTCCAAAATGGGCTGAGAAGGACTCCAGCCCCTTGTCCCTTCACAAAGCAGCCGTGCCCGATGTGATCCCTTGGGCAGGGAGGGTCCCTGCAGAGGATTTCAGTTGTGCAGGATGTTTGACGTGCCAGCTGCCTGATGCCCCTTGAAACTGCACCTCTGTCCCCTCTCAGCCCCCAAACCAAACCCTGCCCCACCCCACAGCTCTGCCTGCAAAACTCCGGGGAGATCTGTGGTGTGTCCAAAGGGTTTAAAAATAACCTGGAAGGGATGTGGAGCTGTAGAAAGCTTCCAAAGCCAAATCTGCCCCCTCCACCCCCGCTATTACCAGCAGGAACGTGTGCCTGAGATGAGCAGCTCAGAGGCAGAACCCTGTGGGGGTGGGTTCTCCTTCAAGATACAATTCTATGTGTGTGGATATTTTTACAAGGATGTGATGGAGAGCGGTGGTAACACCACTTGTGGTTGTAAATACATGGCTGATCCACTGACGTCTTGGTGGGACATTTTCTGAGACAGTAAAACCCCAAACCATGCAAAATTCAACCCCAAGGGGAGCCTCACCTGGGGGCTGGTGAACGCTGCCCTCCACGAATCAGTTTGCTTCCTGCAGCTCCGCTAAGCTGCGTTTGCTGGCCGTGGGCAGAGCGGGAAGCGGCTCCCCGGCCCTTGCTGGGAGCTGTGGGGTGTAACTGGGGCTCCCAAGCACTCGTTTCTTGCTAAGGAAAGCAAGAATTTGCCACCCCCGAGGACGTGGATTATAAATAAGCGGATCTGCCACCCCGAGGTACCAGAGCAGGGCTGTAATCCCAGGTGTTGTTCCTGGGCATCCCAGGTGGAGCAGGGATGCCCAGCTCCCCATCCTGCATCCAGCCCTCCTTTTGCCTCCTTTCCCTGGACGTGTGTTATGGGAGCAGGGGTGGGTTTGTTCCTGGAGAAAGGATTTGCTCTGTGCACACGCAGCGCAGAAATCCGGCCTTTTCGGCTTCTGGGCTCTTCCCATGCCTACCCTGAGGACGGCTGGGACATGGACACGTTGTTTCCATTGGCCTGTGCGTGGGTGGCATCCCAGGGGTGTGTTTTTATCTGGCAAGAGCCTTTCCCTCTGTTTAGGGTTTGAGACAACGTCAGTTAGGGCTGAAGCAAGATTTTCTCTTCCAACCCAGACCTCTGTAAGATTCTGGTTCTCCTGCTGTGGTGGTTCAGGGTACAGGGAAGCTCCTACACAGCTTCCATGCTGCTTTTGGATGTAGGACCTGCCGGGACCGTGCTTCTCCTCCTTCCCACAGCCAGGTCAGGCTTTGCTTTCACTTTCAGCACAGACAAATAAGGGAGTTCGCATTTAAAGCGAGCCTGGCAAATGCAGAGCTCCTCCACTGAGCCTCGCCGCGGGCAAGTGGCAGAGAAAATCCCTCTTCTTCAGGTTTTAGGAGGAGATCCTTCATTCTGCCCTCTACCTTGTCTAGGGAGGAGAAGTTTGCAGCCATCCCCGACTCCCAGATGTGCATGGAACGGGGTCACAGCTGGATCAGCCCGACCAACGGGGGTCGGTTTGCTGAGCTGGTCGGGGTAAAAGTGCTCAGGGACATGGGACATTATTCTCATCCCGAAAGAAAGGATCCTGCGTTATCCTCGAAGGGATGAGCCCTTCAGCTGTGTCAGCTGCTGTGTGACTCAGTTTCCCCGCTGCTGACAGGCGCTGGCTTCTGCATGGCCGCGTTTTCTTTCCGTGCAGGACAAAACACAGCAGAGAACTCCAGCATTTCCCTCCCTGCTCTGGCATGTTCTCTGTCCCTCCCTCTGCCTCGGTGGCGCTGGGAGAGCGCTCACCTGTCCTCCCCGGGACACACGGGATGCCAGAGCCTGGGGAAAGGAAAGCACTGCTTGGTGTTTCCAGGCACGCAGGGATTCGCACCCGGACCTTTCGGAATGCTTTGCTCAGCAGTGCAGCCAAGGTGAGAGCTGGGCTCGGCTGGGGATGTTCCCCGTGGGCTGGAATGATCGGCAGCGAGGCTGAGGCTCAGGAATTGAGGGCTTGGGGCTGCTCTCGCATTTTCGGTGCTGATTGCCTGCGGAGGAGGTGAGAGCTCAGCTGAAGGAGAGCAATTACCTCTGTATGCCATGACAAAATGCCCATTACTCTGGTATCCAGCCGGGATGCGGGAATGAGAGGTTCCCAGGAGGGGGGACTGGCTGCACTTGGCTGCCACCAGCTTCAGCTTTTTTAGTGCCAGCTTCGCACCAAAGCTCTGAAAAAGGGTGGAAAGAGGGCAGCTCACGGAGCTGACCTTCAGGGACACATCCACCAAAGCGCATCCCTGGTTTTTAACCTGGCTACAGGGAGGGAGATTTTCAGGGAACAGGAGCAAACCCCCGTCCCTTTCACGTTTCCACCCCGAACTCCCCAAAGCACGCACCAAGTGTGTAATTACAGTGTCGTTACATGAAGTGGCCCCTAATTTGCCATGTAATTACAGCGTGCCATGCTTTGATGGGCCTTACAGAATGCAGGGATAACACAGGCTCACGCTGGAATGCTGCACTCCTGCTCTCCAAAGCAGCTGCTGAGACTTCCTAAGACTTCCTGCGCTCCCAAATCCAGAGCAGATTGCTGGCAGGCAGTGAGTGGCTGGGACTCCAGCAGGACTGTGCCATGCTGAGCTTTGCCACGGGTTTATCACAGATTCCCAGAATGGTTTGGGTTGGAATCCTTAAAGATCTCATCATTCCACCCGGGAGAGCTCCCACTATCCCAGGTTGCTCCAGGCCCTGACCAACCTGGCCTTGGACACATTCAGGGATGGGGCAGCCACAGCTGCTCTGGGAGCCAGCTCTGGATTTGCTGCAGTGGAAGTGCAGTGGCTGCACCCTCTGGAATGGATCCTGCTGTGTGAGGAGCTGGGGGCAGCTGGATCAGGCTTAGGGTGCAGAGGTTGTCCCATGGATTAAACCCTCGGGTGGGTGTGAGTAAGACCAGACTGTTTGAATACATGTCAGAGATGTGAACTGGCAGAGCTGTCGCCCTAAATGGCTCTTGTCAGTTGTGGCACCAGGATCCACTGGGATTTTGGGGAAGAAGGGAACAAATCCAAGTAAATCTGTCCCAGGTAAGGCAGGAGAGTCTTTTCCTTTTAGCACTGTCAGCTGGTCCTTGCATGGCACAAGGTGAGGAAATGGCACGATTTAGGAGAGCAAGTGTCACTGCTGTCCCTGATCCAAAGGATGGAGCTCTGGCATCCTCCAGGATGACAAATCTTGCTTGGTGGAGCACCTGTGCTGGGTAGGAGTGTGCCAGGACGCTGAGGAGGTGCACAAGGAAGGAATGATCTGTTCTATCACTAAAATTCCCCTGGAGCCAGGGCGTGTTTATCCCACTGTGACAATTCCGACAATCCCTGTGGGAATTGGGATGTTCCATAGGTGCAAGGTTGTGCCTCTGTAGGCCAAGCCCTGACTCCACAGTTTGCTTTTTAGCTGGGAGTTCCTGGTGGATTCTGGTGTCTCTCCAGTGCCTCCTGGTGCAGCTCCAAGCCCCATCCCAGCAGGAGCCAGTGGCACAATCTGCAGCTGATCTGAGCAGCACAGCTGTCTCACAGCCAAAAATCAGGCCTGCAGCCCTTTTTTTTTTGTAACCCCATGCCACAGTTATCCATCTCAGCTCTTTTGTTCCTCTTCCGTGACTAAGCTGCTCGCTGCCTGTGTTTCTTTTTTTTCCTTTCATTGTGTAGTTTATAATCTTCCAACGAGATACAGACAAAAATTTGTTTGCAGCGCTGGCCAAGAAGGCTCTTGTTTCCTTGGCACAGGGCCATGCTTACATCTCCAGTCAAAATACTGCTGGTTAAACAATAAATATTTATTGATTCTCCTACAAGCTCCTACATTTTTCCCAGGTGCAGTGGAATTTGAGGGGGAAAGGCACTTGAGTGCTGCCCGTGGCAGAGCTGGGAGATGGCTCTGGAGATAACGGGCCTGGAGTGCGGGATCTCCTCCTGCAAAGGTGACCCTTGGAAAGATGGGATGGGTCCTGGTGCACAGCCCTGCAGAGCTGCTCTCATCGCTCCAGCCCAGCTTTCCCAAGTTTGGGGATTTGTGCCTGCAGGATTCCGTGGCGATGATGGAAAAATGTGGAAATCTACAGTCGCTGTATGTGCCTGGATATCTCCTGGAACAGGGAGGGACAATCTGGGACGGACACAGATGTGGAAGCCGAGTGCGCAGAGATGGCGAAAAAAGAAATAAATCCTTGAATCCCAGCATGGTTTGGGTTGGAAGGGTCCTTAAAGCCCACCCAGTTCCACCGCCTGCCATGGCCGGACGCCTCACGCTGGCCAGGTGGCTCAGGGCCCCGTGCAGCCTGGCCTGGGACGCTGCCGCTGGTTTCAGTTTGTGATTCGGCGCGCAGGCTCGGCCCCGGCTCCGGAGCCGTTCACAGGCTGCAAATGCTGCCTTGCAGAGCCTGAGCCCTGCACGGCCGTGCTGAGGCGGAGGCAGAGCGCTCGGTGCTGTACTCAGAGCTGCTCCAAGGTGTTCTGTCCTTCTCCAGAGGGGAGCCAGGCTCACAGCAGCCCTGGGTGGGTCAAACCCTGCTCTCTCACTACCGTCTCTGGACTGAAACTCTGCATTTGTGTGTTGAGGTTTTGGGGTTTTTTTTCACTCAACTGCCAAAAATCCAAGACCTGCTTAGCTCCTCTGTCCCATGAACAGCACCATGTCATGGGAGCAATGCCCCCTGTGCAGGACCAGGCAGGTGACATGTTTTCCCCTGTCCCCTCCCCTGGCTGTGCTGACCTTGCACAGTTTCCTGGCTCTCCAGGCCATGTCCAGCTCTGTGCAGGGCAGGTGGACCCGGTGTTTGCAGGAGAGCAGGAAGCTGGTGCAGCACAGCCCCTCGGTCCCACATCTGGTTCCTGGAGCCTGTGGATAAATATAACCTGCCAGAAAAGTATCACAAATGCTCTGAGAAACAGCAGCTTGCTTTCCCAGAGAGGAAAATCCCCTTGTTTCTGTGGGAAAACAGAAAACAGAATGATTTTCCCCTCTGCTTTGGGAATGGGGATTGGAGTCATTGTGGCAGCCCCGGTTGTGGATTGGGATGTGCAAAGTCACAGGGCTCTGTCTGGGTCTGAACTGGGCTCTGGGGCTGTAATTCCCATTCATTCATCTCCCAATTGCTGCTGGGCACAACAGCAATAGCTGTTCCAGCAATTCCCTGCTTTCCAGCATTTTTCCTCATGTTTAAACTTTTTTTCCTCATGCTTAAACCTTTTCTATAAAGCCAGAATAGGCAGAGACCTCCAGCAGAGGTGGCTGGTGCAGGAACCCCGGGGTTATTTGGGCTGGAACAAATGTCCTGGGAGGGTGTGCAGGGAGCACTGCTCTCCTCTGGGCTGTACTGTCTGTAGGATATCTTCCCACCGAATCCCATGTTTCTGGGATGGCTGTGGGGCTGCGGCTGCCTCCTCACCCCAGCTGAGCATCCAGAGCTTGTTAATGAACAAAATGCATTTTCTTACACGGAGGGGATTCTAAATTGGCTCCACATGGATTCTGTAGGTTGTCGCATTTTCCCGGAGGGTGATGGCATGAGCAGGAATGTGGGATTGATGAAAGAAGCCAGACACTGAGTCAAAAGCTCCCCCTCTCCCCTCGCCGTGCCCCCTCTCCCCCCATCTCATCTCAAATACTTGACGTGAGTCCAAGGCATTCTTCACATGGCTGGTGGGGAGCGCAGGAGAAGCCAGCCCAGGGACTGGGCTTTTCTTTGAAAGCTTTTGTCTAAAGCTTTGGGGCCTTTGACCCCAAAAGATGTTGAGAAAAGTCTTGATGAGACCTGGTTTTTAGGGAAACTGAGGCACAGCGCTCCATTCCGCCGCATCAGGGAGGTGGGAGCATCCTCAGTTGGGTGCTCCAGGTCTCCCTCTGCTTGCAGGATTCCCCTTCTCCATGGTCTGGGTTCCACTCTCCAGCTCCTCCCTGGTTCCTCCACAGCACCAGGTGGGCCCGGACCCATCCGCCTCCCGGAATTCCTAGTTTGGGGGTGCTGGGTGACTGGGCAGGCTCAGCATCCCTCGGGAACCAAGTGTCTGGCACAGCAGGATGGGGCTTGCTGGGATTCCCACTGGGATGCTGCCTCTCCTGGGATGGCCCTGCAGGATAACCCTGCTGACTCAGGGCAGCTGCCACTGCCACCAGCAGACCCCAAAAGCTGGAGCTGGACACTGGGTAGTGCTTTGGGGGTTGTTTTCTGTTGTTTCCCCCCCGTTGTCAGCACTTTTTATGACAATAATCAAACTGTGGCTTTTTGACCCACATGAAAGTTTTTTTCAGAGGTGCCTGCGTGTATTTGTGCAAAGCCACTGAATTTTGGTCACTGCTCTGGAAGCAGCAAAGGGGATTTTTGTTTTCTTACCTTTTAGTTTTGAGCAATTGTTTACTGAAACCTGAACCGTCTGAAGAAACAACTTGCAAAAGCTTAGTAGTCCTGGCTTTTTCCACTGGAAAATTAAAAGAAGATGGAGTGGGACACGTGAAATTTGGGTCCTTTTTTTTCCTTCTTTTACCCATTATTGTTAGAAGCGGTTTGAAAATGCAATGCCAAGAGCTTTCTCTTTTCAAGTGCTCGAGGCACGTTACCCAACTGCTCCGTCCCTCAGACTGCTCCATGAGGTCAATAAACGCAATTCCTCCCGGTCTGCAGCTGGAAATGAGGAAAAACTCCTTTGCTCAATCCCTGGCATCAGCCCCGGGCAGCAGAGGAGCCCAGCAGGATGGGAGCGGCATCGCGGTGCCCCGAGCCCGTGGCATTTCCCAACCCCCTCCTTGTGGAGGGTTGCCAGGAAGTTTGGGCTCGGTGTCCCAGGCTGTGCCGGGTCCTGGGAAGGCTGGGAAACCTTTCCTTTCCAGCGGCAGCAGCGGGGTTTGGGATTCGGAGCTGTCCCGGTAGCCGCGACCCGGCGGGGCCGCTCCTCGCTGGGGCTCTTTCCATCCCTTTAAGCGGCTCCAGATTTGAATTTGGCTCCAAAAGCCGGAACATGAAAGGCCCCGGCCCTGCGTCTGTTTGCCTTCGAGCGGGATGACTCGCACCGTCCCTGCTTCCGAGCAGCCGAGCCCGGGGCAGCCGGGGCCATAGGGATCCTGTAGTGACCCGACTGACCGCCCGGCGGAGCGGCACGGCGGGATGGGGCGGGCTGGCATCGGCCGGATGGGGACGGAAGGGACCAGGAGGGCCCCCCCGAGCTCTGTCACCCCCGGGCTGGACCCTTTCCCCCCCTTCGGCGTCCTCAAGGGCTTCTGCCTTCCGTGGCTGTGTGGCTGCCCGTCCCAGGCACTCACCGAGAGCCGAAGTTCGGCTGAAAGAAATTTAAAAAATAAAAGAAGCAGGACAAAGGGGGATAAAATCGCGGAGGGAAAGGAGAAGAGGGAAGGGCAGGGGAAGGTGATGCGCCTTTAAGCCGCGTGTGTAACAGCTCGCTAATCTGGTGACTAACTGCGTGCGCGGCTGCCAAGCCGGGATCCATCCCCAGCCCAAGGCTCGGGAGTCATCGGGTCCCCTCCCTGCCCCATCCCGCGCCCCGCCGGGCGCCAGCCCTCCCGGCCCCCCGCGCTCCCCATGGCAATTTATTTACTCATCTGGAGGGCACAGCCCCGGCGGTCTCTTGACTCAGCAGTCCGGGGCCGATGGGAGCTGCGGGAGCAAATTCCAGGCAAGAAATAATCTCATGACTTGTCTCGGAAAAGATTGCTCCTCAAAGATCCCCTGACGGTCACGGAGCGCTCCGTGCCGGCCCCTCCGGCAGAGCCTGACCAGGCTCCCGATTTCCCAACCGCGGGCAGCCGGCCAAGGATCCCGGGGGGAATCACTGGAGCTTTCTCCCTTGGAAAAACAGGGATGGATTCAGAGATAGGCGGTGGCACGGGGGCCTCGGAGCCGATGCCTATCCCCCCGGGAGATGGGGAATGGGGAGCTGGAGCTGGCTGGCCAGGGCAGGGAGCCCCAGAGCTTGGGGCTGTGTTGGTTTTTGGGGCATTCCTTTTTTCCTTCCCCTCCACTTTCCAGGGAGGGTTTAAGCCCTTCCTTCATCCTCAGGCAATTTTGGTTCCTCCATCTGCATTTTTGCCCAGGCACTGGCATCACTTCCGGGAGGGCTGGCACCAAGGATGACTTCAGAAGCACATTTATCCTTCGTTTTTTTCCCCCCCTCACTGTTGGCTCTTTTTCATCCTACATTTCTCTCATCCTGGTCTTTTTCCCCAGCTCCTCCCCATCCAGAGTAACTGGAGTTCCATCCCTCTCTGAGGGCTCTTTGGGACGTCTGGTCCCATACCAGGACCCAGTGCCTTTTACACCAAGTTGGGAATTAAGGATCTTCACAAACCTGCATTTTTCTGTGAGGAAAGCCCCCGGGGTGGGCAGGGCTGTTGGGCTGACAGCTCCTGCACCTCCTTCTCGGCTGGGATCACAGCTTGGGATCACACGGCTCCTAGGGCCATCCCACCTCCCTTGAAGGGAGCTGGTCCAGTGCATGGTGCCGTTGGAGATGAAGGGAGAAGAACCAGCCTTGAATCACTGAGGAGTCACTCCTGGAGCACCAGAAGCTCGGGGCCAAGCTCCCAAGGGAATCTCACACCCCTCAAACCACACATCTAAGTCACTGCCAAAGCTCCTCCAGCCTCGTTAGGGTTGATGGAGGATTCCTGGAGTTCCTGGCAAGGGCTCCCAGCTCCCGAGTCCCAAATGCCGCCCCTCCACCCCCTCCTCCATTGAGTGTCTCCTAAAGAGCCTCTTGGCGCGAGCAGCCGAATTCAATCAGCCCTTTCACCATCTGCTCCCAGGCACTTCTGCCGGGGAGGGCTCGGGGCCAGGGAGGCTGTAATTCCTTAATAGCTTCCGGATGCTTCGAGGGGTGGATGCCTGGGAGTGTCTCAGCCTCTCTCCCCCAGCCCTGGCGGAGGTTTCCAAGCTCAGGCTTCCTCTGGGCAGATCCGAGCACCTCCAGCCACTCGGATTTATCCCTGCCTGCCCTTCTCTCTTCCCGGCTGAGGCCAGGAGGTGACATAATCCCATCCTGGACAGCGTTTGGTTCTGGGATGGGGATGACTGAGGCTGATGGAGCAGCCCAGCTCGTCTTTGGCCGCCTTCCCCAGCTCACTCCCACCTTCATCTTCCCAGGGCTTGGTCTGGCCCAATCCCTGCACTGGTCCCTTCCCTGGTGGGAAGTTTCCTAGAAGTAGGAGCTAGAAAAGAACAACTTCCTGGGATTGATTGGGAAAACTCTCGCCCCTGTGCCTGAGGATACTGGAAACCTGGATGTTGCATTGTGTAACACGTCTGGGCAAAGCCCAGGGAGCCCTGTGCTCAGCCTGGCACGGAGAGGATCAGTCTTGGGGGTCTCCTGGAAAATCCCCTTTGTTGGTTTTCTTGTCTGCTTAAAAATGAATAAAACCAGGAGAATTGTTCCTGGGAAGTTGTGAAATGAAATTACTTTGGCACTGCTGTTCCTGAGGCTGGCGTGGGCTGCAGAGCTTTGGTTCCCAGGTTTCTCCCAGGCCCCTTCCTGGCTTCCATCCTGGGGGGAGCTGAGCTTGGACAGGCCACGAGGAGGTGAAATGGTGTAGGGCTGCAGGAGCATGCAGAGGTGGCCTTGTCCCTGGTTCCCTCCTGGTCCCAGATGGGAAGCTGACCCTCATTCTCCTCTCAGCAATCCCTTGGCTTTCACAGCTTCCAGCCCAGCCAGGAAAAGGCTCCTGTCCTGTTGTGGCTGCTGGGATCATCTGCTGCTGTGCAGAGCCTGTCCCGGGGCTGGGGGGTATGTGCAGTGTGTGGGACACAAGTGGTGCCCTTGGAGGTGTCAGGTGGTGGCATCAGCAGAGCCACAGCCCCGAGGAGAGCCGAGGAGCTGGGGCTGGCTCAGGTGGCAGAGCAGAAGGAGCACCTTTTCCTTCTCCTGTCCAGCTGGTTCTCTCTCCCCTCCCTCCCTGGGAGATGCTGCTGCGCTAGGAGATGCAGCTTGGGAAGGTGCTTGGAGCGTGCAGCGACTGCTGTGAGCTCCCGATTTCCCAACCCTGTGAGCTGCCCTGGGGTGGGTTTCAGCTGCAGGGGGCTGCTGGCTGTATTTGTGTGTGTGAGTGTGTGTTTGAGGTAGTGCTTGTGAGCCCTGGCCAGGGACACCCTCAGAGAGGGTCAAGGCACTTGCGAGGGCAAATCTTCAGGGCAGTAAATCCAGGGATACAGAGGAGTCAATCCATAACCACACAGGCGAATTGGAGGCATGTGAATCGTTACCTGCCATCTCTTGGCAGCTGCCAGTGGAGTTGACTGCTCTGAAGAGTTATAAATAATTTTGTTGATTAAAATGATTGATTATCCTCGGTCTAACATTATTTAGGCAGAGCAAACAGTGCTGAGATTTACCAGCTGCTCTCTGACCTCCCAACCCTGATCTGTTTGCAGAAAGCCTGTGCAATTATTTGTTTGATTTCAAAGCTAAATATCCTAATCTTCCCTCTCTGTCTTTGGAAACTGCAACTGGCACCGGAAGAGCTCGGGCTGATAAGGGAGGGCAGCCCGGAGTCCTCGTGTGCGGTGACAGCTCCCTGGGCACAGAGGGGTGGGGGGGACGTGGGGAGCGGCTGGTCACAGGTGAGGACAGCGAGAAGCTCTTGGGCTCCTCCTCTTCCTCCTCCTTCCGCTCTGCACACGCTCATGGAGTGCTGCCCGCGCTCCCCGGGCAGAGGCGAGGCCTGCCAGCTGTGTGGAAGGAAGGGAAGCTGTCAAAGCCTGGCTGTGGGCACGGCAGCCGCCATCCCCGGCCAGCCGCGGGGACGCGATGCGCCGCGACTTGCAGCTGCCATTGAGCAATCTCCGCTGTCTGGCTGGCATTGCCCCGCGGGGAAGGGGTGGCCGGGAAGGCTGCGGAGGAGGGGGTGGGACAGGCAGGAATCTGCAGCTGCCGAGCGGTGCAGGGCTCGCCCGGCGCCCGGCGCCCGGGGCAGCGAGCGGAGGTGACCCGGAGCTGCCGAGCCTCCCTCCCTCGTCATCTTCTGATCCTTCCGCATCGCCGCCTTCGTGCTGGCAGCATCCTATGGGGATGTTCTGGGCTTCAGGAAGCCGTAGGAACATCCCCAGGGACCTTCCCCTCATGAGTGCGTGGACACAGCACCGCGCCTCCACAGCAGGTCCAGCTCTGACAAACATTCCTGGAGGATGAACGGGAGCTGGTGAGCGGAGCAGAGGCTTTGATGTGGACGGACATGTGTGGGATGTTGAACATCATCCCAGCCCCAGGGCACTGCCACTGTCCTGCCATGTGCTGCCCTCGTGTCTGGTGTGACCCGGCCTTGGCTCGGCCCGGGGGCAGGGGCTGGGGCCGGGACACAGAGGGATCAGTCTGTGTAGGGAAATCAAGGGAAGGTTAAGAAATTCCTCGGGACAGACAGATTGGAGGTGTTTGGCTGAGCATCTCCATGTCTAATCCCTTCCCAGGCCAAGGATAACTGAGGTTGCTGTCAGGATCAGTGATTTCCCAGCAGCAGGGACAGCTCTGGAGTCCATCTGCCTCAGAAACGTCTCGTGTCCTGGTGATGGACAGCACAAACGATGGGGTTTTATCCAGGGCATGGAGTCGTTGCGCATGGATCATCGGGACTGTGGGATGAAAACATCCCGAGCTGCGAGGTCATGCGTGGCTGCTCACAAAGCGTGCTGGCACAGTTTGTTCTTCAGGTGTGTGTGAGCCGGCTCGGAGGGTCGGGATCCTTTGTGAGCGGTGAAAGAGCTCAGCTTGAGTGAAGGTTCCTTGGCCCTTCTCCTGCTGCAAGGGACAGCCCTGCCAAGAGATCTCAGCCTTCCCTTTTCACACTTTCCATCCTGACAGCATCTTCCCCACACAATGTTCTGCCAATTATCCTCAACCTGGCCTTGCTACATCCCTGCTCTCCCTTGCTGGGAGGCTCTGGTGCATGGTTTGGCAGCCCCAGGCTGCAGCAGCAGCTGGAGGTGTTGGAGCTGAATCCCCTTTGTGTCTGTCCCTATTCCTGGATGATGATGGAGAGGGAGATGAATATCTGCAGAAGAGTCTGAGGGTTTGTTTGGATGGATGGATAAATGTTCCATCTGAACTCTTCTGGGAGTACCTTGGGAGCATCCCATGGGTGCTTCTGCAATCCAGGAAAAATCCATGTCAGGGTTCTGAAACAGGTTCATCCTCTTGGGGCAAATCCTTCAGTCCCATCCCTTCTTCATCAAAGATGCCAGAAATGGCAGCATCAGCCAGGGAGTTGAGAACAGCAGAATTCCTGGGTTTAACCTGGCTGGAAGGGAATGTGAGCTCTCAGGAGCGGCGGGTGTGGATGACACCGTGTCCTCCCTGAGTACCAGAGCCCAGCCTGGGATTGCTCTGGAAGGGCTCAGGCTGAGCTCCTGCAGCCCTGGAAGCCTCTGGGTGCACGGCTGGGACTGAGGGCTCCCGGCCCAGCCCGGGGAGAGTGAGGAATTTCAAGCGGCTTCTGATGGCAGGCGTGAGCCGCGTGAACGCGTGGGGCTCTGCGCCAGCAGCACGGGAATATCTGTGCTCGTTTGCTCGGCGCCGAGCGCTGGGGCTTCGCAGGGCTTTCTCCCTTTCTCCCCCATTGCTGCTGAGCAATCCGAGCTCTGTGGGGTGTGAGCAGCGGCGCTTGGTTGAAAGGAGCATCTCCCGGAGGTGGGGCAGTGCCACGGCCGTGACCGGGGCTGCCTGGTTACGCTTGACCCGCTTCCAGCCGGGCTGGGTGTCCATTACAGGCTTTTCCAGGCTCCGGGAGCGCGTGTGTGCCCGTGCCCGGGGATTAGAGCTCTTTGGCGGCGCGGTTAGCAGGGATTAGGGCGATTATCCCGGGGGAAGCGTGGCTCACAGGTTTGCGCCAGCCTGGGAGGGTCCTCCCAGCCCTGCTGAGGAGCGATCCCAGCCTGGAAGCGAGATGCTAATCGTGGCTCCAGGAGGGCCGCCGCTCCTGGGATATTCCATCTGGAAAGAGGGAGGGAAGGGCTCTAAGGGCCCGATGGCTGCGGGAAGAGGCTTTGCCTCCTGAGCAGGAGGGGTTCGGGCAGGTGCAGGTTGCTCCTCGCTGGCTGCAGCCTCCTGGCCTGGCTGTCTCCAGCCGGGAGCCTCCACAGGGGTTTAGTTAACCTGGCTCTGCCCTCAGGCCAGCAGGCTGGGAAAAGGCTGGCGGAAGTTTGGGTTGTGATGCTGTTAAATCTAAAGGGACTGCAGGGGCCATTTAGAGCTGATTCAAGAGTGGGAGGGTCTCGTGCTGAGCTGATGGTGCTGCTGGGGCTGAACCACTCCAGCCTTGTAGCACCTCACCCTAGAACCCTCGGGTGCATTGGGCTGGGAGGGACCTTACAGCCCATCTCATTCCACAGGCACCTTCACTACCCCTGCCTGCTCCACGCCCTGTCCAACCTGGCCTTGCACACTTCCAGGGCTGGGGCAGCCACAGCTCCTCTGGGCAACAGTGATGGAATTTTATTGATGATCAGTCTTGTTTCTGACTTCTTTGATGGTTCCAACGAGTGCTGTTAAACCATGGCCACGTTCCCCAACCTCGGAGCTGGCTGAATCTCCCCAGGGTTTGCTTTATCCATCTGTGCTCCTTCCAGCAGCTAAAATGGGGAGGATGGGCTGAATCCCCAGCCGAGGGAAGGCCCTGAGCTGCTGAAGGAAGAGGATCCATGGGCCCTGGCTCTGCTGAGCTGGGGGAGCTTTCCCATAATCACAACAAGCGTTGACTCAGGGGCTGTGGTTTAGCTCAGCTTCAGCCCTGGCCTTTCTCTAGCACTTCATTCCCTCTTCTCTCCCACAAAAGCCAAGGACAGAGCGAGCTGCCCACCAGGCTGCTCCCCTGCAAGCTCCTGGGACTCTCAAGGATGCTGCTTTCCCAGGATTGCCATCCAACACCCACATTACAAAGCAGGGAGAGGGAGGGAGGAGAAGGAGCTGGAGCCTGAGCAGGGCTGTGACTGATGGTGGCTGCAGAATCCTTTCCCTGGGCCTGGCTCCTCACAGCTGCCAGATCCCCAGAGCCAAACCCAGCCCTCCCTCACCTGGGGGCTGCTCTGTGTCCAGTTCTCCTCATGGACGCAGTTTTCCCCAAGCACCCGCCAAGCCAGGGTGTCCATGGGACACAGGGCTGAACCCCAAAACCCGAGGCTGAGCAGAGCATCCCAACAGCTCACCCACAGCTGAACCTTCCCCTCTGGTGCTCCAAGTGCTGAGAGCCCAAACTTGGGACAAAATGCTTTTATCTGCATTTAGGGAGGGCAGTTTTCAGGCCCATTTTTAGGGGAAGAGCTGGCCCCCATGGCACACCACATCTCCCTGAGAAAACTGCTGAGGGCCGGAAAAAAGCTGGCTTTGTTGGGCTTTCTGCAGCGCTAAGCACTGTGGGCTTTCAGTTTCCTCTCTTGTTTTTCTCTTGAAGCCCAGCTTTCATCTCACAGTATTTATTTTTCACTGCTTGAAGGAGGAAAAAAAAAAAAAAAAAGACTTATTTTTCTTTTTTTTTTTAGAAGAAATATATTTATTTTAAATTAAAATAGCAAATGTCTGCACCTTTTGTGCCATCCTTGCAGAGGGAAGCAGGGCTGGTCTCTGGCAAGTTGCTGCAGGAAGGGGACCCTATCTGCTCCCATCCCATCCCCACAGCCCCAGCAAACACCTCTCGCTGTGCTTATCCCTGCTCCCCATCCAGATTTACTTCTGGTCCCTTTTTTTCCAGCTTTCTGTCCCATTTTCCCTTTCCCCCCCCCTCGAATCTCGCTGCCTTTTGGGTCCGAGGAGCCCTAATTGGAACAGGCCGGCTCCTCTCCTGCTTCCTGCGTGGGAGTGAGAGGCAACGCTTGTGAAAACAGTTCAAAAGTGCACACAAATTTTTGCCTAATCCTGCCTAAATAACAGGGGGCTCAGCCAGGGTTGTTTGCCCGGGTGTCCCTGCTCCAGGGCGGGAGGCACCTGGGAAAGGCGGAGCTGCCCGGGGGGCTGGAGGTGCCTGAGGGTGCTGGAAACCGAGCTGGGGACGTGGGGATGTGGGGATGTGGGGACGTGGGGACGTCGCGGCTCCGCAGTGCCCGGGCGGCCTCCCTGGGGAGCGTGGGAAGGGTCTCGGCTCCCGGCCCCCCTCTCCTCAGCCTCCTCTGATCCTGAGAAAGGTTCTCAGCTGCTGAACCCTCCCAGCTGGGGGACGTTGGGAAATCTGTGCTCCAGCTTCCCCCAGCTCCGACTCTGCCCTGGTTTGGATCCTGGGGAAAGCTGGGACAGAGGGGGCTCAGCGAGATGAGCTCGGTGTGGGCTGGAGGGGGGAACCGTGGGCTCGGTGGCCACGGACTCACTGTGGGCACGTGGGAAGAGGGTGGGAGAGTGAACCCCTGTCACCCCCTGCAGAGCCTCTGGGAAACTCCTGCTCCATCGTCATCCAGCAGTGGGGGCACATCCTGGAGCGTGGGCAGCTCCAGAAGGATGGGAGGGGGGCTCCAGAGCGAACTGCCTCAGGGCTCGAGGACTGAGGTTCCTGGGGGACACAGGCACAAATTCATGGATGCACAGTCCCTGCAAATGGTCTTGTTTGAAACCAGCGTGCATCTTCCCCCCTAATCTAATCATGGAATTCTGGAATGGTTTGGGTTGGAAGAGACATTAAAGCCATTTAATCATTCCACCTCACTGCCATGGGCAGGGACACCTTCCACTATCCCAGGCTGCTCCAAGCCCCATCCAGCCTGGCCTTGGACACTTCCAGGGATCCAGGGGCAGCCAGAGCTGCTCTGGGCACCCTGTGCCAGGGCCTCACTGCCCCCATTGGGAAGAATTTCCTCCTAAAATCTTATCTAAATCTAAATCTAAATCTAAATCTAAATCTAAATCTAAATCTACCCTGATTCATTTTAAAGCCTTTCCCCCTTGTCCCCCTGCCTCTGCCAAGCCACGCAAAGGCCTGGAATCTCCATGATATCTGTGTGCTCAGGCTGAGGAGACCTCAGGTTCCTGCCCTTGATGTCCAGCCATCCATCAGGGCAGGGACAGGAGGTGCTGTGGGGTCAGGTGGCTGCGCTCTGACCCTCCCCACATCCATTTCCAGCAGCTACTGGGTGAAACTCCGCACAGGGACACACTGGGGCTCTGATGGAAAAAAAAGTGAGTGGCTGAGGGGAGCTTGGAGGAGTCACTGACCCCGAGTGGAAACTCAGCTGAAAAATTACTTTGTTCTCATCCTTCTGCTCGGAGCATCCTTTTTCTCCCTGTCTGCCATTTATTTTCCTTCTGCAATCAGCTGCAAATGGCTTTGGCGTGCAGAGGAGTTTTGTGCATTTGAAGGTCAAAATCCCTAAAGTTTGTAAATCCGAGTCCTTTAAAAAGATCAGATGTGTGGAAATAGTTTACACATGTAGGGCCGGTGGGAGCAGAGGGGGAATTCGGCTCGGAGATGAACTTGGTGATCTTGTCCTCTTTGCTCCTGGTTTTCTCCCAGGCTCCACGTGCACCTGGCTGGGGGGTCTGGGCAGGTCCCCCTTAGCACAGAACCCATCCAGGGCAATGTCAGGGTGTTTTATCCTCTTGTGTCTTTGAAGTCCCATCCCCAGGGATGTCAGGGAGCTGAAGGGGCCTGGTTTGGAGAACCGATGGAGCCCCCAGATCCCTCTTTGCCTTGAAAACCGCAGCCAGATAAAAGCTGTCCCCATGCGAGGCAAATTCTGCATCTCTGCTCTACAGATGCTGCAGATACTGCTGACATAATTCTCCAGGGTGACTGCAACTCCTGGCACTGTTTAAAAATCGAACCATAAGTCCCTGCCTGCTCTCCCAGGAGGGAAATCAAAGGCGGCTCTGTCGGCGCAGGACGAGGCCATGGCATCCATGCAGCCGAGTGCACGTGGCAGCCGTGTCAGGGGGGCTTTGATGGGCTCGTAAAAACCAGCCAGAAATCCCAGTCTGGCCCCTGCTGCTGAGCTTGCTTTTGGGATTAAAGCCCAGGCATTCCTAAACTGGGTTTAGGTGGAACAGCTGGGCCTGGTGCTGGCTCCCGCCCTGGCCCCTGCACGCAGCCCTGTGCTCTGTGGGCAGCACTAAAGGAGAGGTTTTATTGGTGCAAGGTTCGATTAAAATCTTGCAAACAGGTTTCAGATGGCACTGAAAGCTGATACCGGGGCAGCTAAGCCAGGCTTGTTGCTTTTGTTCCTGAAATTCTGCTCAACTCTGACCTTTAGGCATCCCAGACTGGAGGCGAAGGGCTGGAGGACATTGCCAGGGCTGGGTTTCCCTCCACGGGAAGGAATTTCTCTGCACCCCACAAAGTTCATAGAGTTATAAGATATTCCAGGTTGGAAGGGATTCACAGGGATCGCTGAGTCCGACTCCTGGCCCTGCACAGAGCTGGGTGAAGCCCACCATGCTCCCTGCATATAAACAACTCAGTTTTTAAATACTGAATTATTTAAATAAATTCAGTCCCCCCAAAGCAGCAGACACAGAATTTAGGGTGGAAACTGTCCATCCACCCCATCTTTCTCAAGCCACCCAGCCAAGCCTTGTCCCCAGACACGTCTGCAGAGCTTCACACACGTTTGGTTTTCTCTGGGTGAGATTTCCCCAGCTCTGGGACAATGCTGACCCAACCAAGGCTTCTGCAGGCTCAGGGCTTTGGGGCTGCTTTGTCCTCAGCAGAAATCTGAACAAGTGGCTGTGACCTCGCAGGAAAAAAGCAGATGATGTTTCAGTCCTAAATCTGCCAAGCACGAGATATTTTGCAGAAGCCTTGAAATGCACATTTGGGTTGATTTGGGTCTTTAAATAGAAACCGTCCTCTAGCATGTTT
>WAAG01037756.1:238027-261182 GCA_013390105.1 Tichodroma muraria | reverse complement strand
TTTTTTTTTTTTTTTGGGAACAGACTGTTGGCTTCCCTGTGACCTCTCCCTGGGAATCACTTTTAAGTCTCCCCTGTTTTGACAGGTTGTTTGTGCAGAGCTCAGCATTCACCTTCCTAAACCGAAATCTTATCCTCCCGCTACTGAAAAATTGATTTGCTGGGTTTGTGCAAAGCCAGCCCCATGGATCCTGCACGACCAAACAGCGGGACCAGGGATGGGCCCTTGCTATTGCAGGGAGAAAAATACCATTTCTCACCCTGCTCTTGGTGTCTGGCCTGAGGAGCTCACCTCCACAGAGGTTTCCATGGGTGACTCAGTGTTAAAATTGGGGTTAGAACCGTTTTCTCAGCCTGGCTCTGACTCATCTTCCCAGGGCAAGGCAGGAGCTGCTGTTGAGGGAGGCGGAGGGAGCAGATTCCTGGGTGGTCTCTGTGACCACAGAGCAGGCAGAGCAGAGCATTCAAATGTAACTTGAGGATGAAGGGAAAGGGGCACTGAGCCACTTTCTCCCAGTGTTATCTCAAGCAGCAGATGGGGAACAGAGATAGCGACAGTGGCTGCTCATTTTCCGTGCCCTCTCCGGCCAAATCCAGTAAATAATGAAGTGTAATTTGCCAAATAGCCTTTGGATGTGGGATTTGCTTTCGAAGGTCCTGATCCTGCCACTGCGGAGGCAATCCTGGATTTGGGTGATGGGCTGAGGGCAGGAATTGTGTCCTGAGAGACTCCGTATCGGGAATTTCACTGTTCCTGCCTGAGCCAAGAGTCTGCAAATCATTTCTTGAGAGCCTTGGGGACTTGGCTGGAGGACGTGCAAAAGGAAGGGGGAATTTTGAATTGGGGCTGAGAGGTGGAAGGGGCACAAGTGGGGAGAGGGAAGTTGCTCTGTTTGGCTTGGCAGTGGAATTGTGTTGGGAGCATCCAGCGGATGATGTGGGGATGCTTTGCAGCATTGTCACCCTCACCCTGTGCCACAGAGCTGCAATTTATCCATGGAATCACAGGATTGTTTAGGTTGGAAAAGCCTTCCAAGATCCTGGGGTTCAGCCATTCCCCAGCACTGCCAGGCCACCACCAACCCATGCTCCCAAGAGCCACATCCACACGTGTTTTTAACATTTCCAGTGATGACTCCACCACTGCCCTGGAATTCTATTGACCCTACCCCCAGATTCCCACTTGGAAAAAACCCCGGTGTTGGGTTGTTTGGCCTTTATATGATGCCCATGAGTTTGGCTGGGGAGGAGTTAAATGGGGCGGGAGTTCCAGACTGGGGCAGACTGGGAAGCAGCTGGGCTGGCTGTTCCCAGTGGCTGCAGCACTGCTTCCATCCCTGCCTGCATGTTTTATCAGGAATACACTAACACCGCCTGGAACGAGCCCTCAGCAGCATTTTGCAGGTGTAAAGGTTTATTAAATCAGGAGCCTAATGAACATGGGACAACGGAAAACCATGGTGGCTGAGTTTCCACAAGACACAGAATTGTTTAACTTTCAATGTCTGTGTCCAGATATTCGTGAGAACACCAAAGACTTTGCCCATGGTGTCATTTTTCCACTGAGTTTTCATGGAAAATTTCCACTAGGCTGCATAGCTAAACCAACCTCAGGTGGAAGATTTCCATCTCTGCTGACCAAGTGCAGTTTTTGGGATGGTGGTTGTTCAAGACTTTCCTCCTCCATCAAAGATGTTTTTCAGGAATACTGAAAGTACGGGAAAAAGAGCCAAACCTCTATTAAGATATTTTGCCTCAAATGGTTGCTTTTATTTGTGAGACTCTTTGGCTACAAAGATTCACCTCCTTCCAAATAAATTAGAGACAGGGATTAAAAAAAGGAAAGGAAGAGGTTTGGTCCTTGTCAGGCTTTACTCCAGGCCTGGCTCTTGCCTTGGCCCTGCTGTCCCATGGGATGGCTGGCGTTGTCCGTGACTCACCCGTCGCTCCGTGCTGTGGATGTGCCTGACGTAACTCCGGGCTAATGTGGGATTTTCCAGCTCTTTGTTTCCCTTCCCCCCTCAAATGGGTATTCTGCTGCTTCTCCATCCTGTCTCAGCCTGCTGTCAGCTCGATTTTTCATAGAGTCATAGAATCATGGAATGATTTGGGATGGAAGGGACCTTAAAGCCCATCCCATTCCACCTCCTGTCTTGGGCAGAGACACCTTCCACTATCCCAGGTTGTTCCAACTTGGCCTTGGACACTCCCAGGGAAGGGGCAGGCACAGCTTCTCTGGGCACCCTGTGCCAGGGCCTCCCCACCCTCACAGGGAAGAATTTTCTAGGATAAAGAATTTTCTAGGATTCTTTAATTTTCTCCTTGCTTTTCTTTGGACTGGGATGACAGAGTGGTAATTCAGGGATGCTTTTCTCCCTCTTTCTTGCTCACCCTGGTGTGGGACTCTTTGCCTTCCTTGGTGCCTGGAGCTGCTGAGCCATTTCCCAGGCTCCAGACACACCTGGAATGCTGAAGCCCAGCAGGCTGATGTCTGGAAAGGCCTTGATATCATCATCCATTAGCACATTCCAGAAGCGTAGGGACACCGTGTGCACCTGGCTAGCATTCCTTGACATCTTTCCCAGTCCCGTGTCCTCATGGCCGTGTCCTCATGGCCGTGTTTCTCTCCTGCTTCTTTCAGACATGGAATGTGCAGATGTGCCTCTACTAACGCCCAGCAGCAAAGAAATGATGTCCCAGGCTCTGAAAGCCACGTTCAGTGGCTTTGCCAAGGAGCAGCAGCGGCTGGGGATTCCCAAAGGTAAGACGTGGCTTCCTGTGAACAGCCACGGTACCCACAGGGGTTGTGTCCTCCTTCCAGGCTGCCCAGAATTCTCCCCGTCTGCCATCTCCCCTGTTGGTTCCCCTCGGGTGGTATTGCCTTTTGAGTACTACCTGAAGCTTCTAGGAAGCTTCAGCTGGAAAAATGTGGACAAGTCATCTCCACTAAACAGAGAAGCAGCAGGGACTCCTTACCAGAGGCTGGTGACAGGAAGAAACCAAGACAATTGGAGAAATGGGTGGGAGAAGAGGGTCAGAGAAGTGATGGGATTTTTAGAAATCCCAAACAAATGCAAAGCTTGTTCCTTGGATGAAATGTGTTCACATTAAGGCTGATCCAGACTGGGCATGGTGCTCCTCACATCCTGATGCCAGTGGGCTGCCAGTCTCCATGGATGAGGCTGAGCTAGTGAAGGGCAGCTGGAGCACTGTCTGTGTCCTGTTTTCCTGGGAAAACTGCCTGTGGATGCTCACTGCTGGATCCCTCTGCAGACCCCCAGCAGTGGACGGAGACGCACGTGCGGGACTGGGTGATGTGGGCAGTGAACGAATTCAGCCTGAAGGAAGTGGATTTCCAGAAGTTCTGCATGAACGGAGCTGCCCTCTGTGCCCTGGGCAAGGAGTGCTTCCTGGAGCTGGCGCCTGACTTTGTGGGAGATATCCTTTGGGAACATCTGGAGATCCTGCAGAAAGGTGAGTACCGGAGTCTCCCGGGCGAACAATTCGCGGCATCCTGGCCAGCCTGGTTTTGGGGCTTTCCATAGACCAAGAGGTGTTCACCTTGAGCTCTATCCCAGGAAAAACATCTTCCAAAGGCCAGCTTTTCTGCAGGATTCCAAAAGGGTATCCCAATGGCAGCCAGCAAGGCAAATCCTGGCTGTGCCTCAGAGGCAGAATGTGCCAGCTGCTTGGCAGGGATCCCCAGTGGGCAGGGACGTTCTGCCTGCCTGGAATCCACAGTGGGATTTTCCAAAGCATTTTTCTTCAGCCTATTCAGCTCCTGTTGTGAATTTTACTATTTTCTCCACTGGAACTGGGTACAGGAATACAGCCAAAATCCTACCCGCATTTCCCAGTGGCGACTGGAAGCTGCTTTACTTTGTTCCATGTCCCAAAAAAAGGGTGTTTCATGTCCCCAAAGCCAGCATTTCTGGGAGGGGAAGCCATCTGCGCCATTCCCTGCATGACAGCATCCAAGGGCATTAACTTTCAGTGACTGGGGACAGACACTTTGATTTAGGGTGTTGATTTTCCGTGTCTGGATGCCCAGGAGCACTGGGGTGGCTTCTAAGGAGCAGGTGAGGAGCTGAAGCACCTCTACCTGAGCCACAAGCAGGAGCTGCAGCACACCTGGATTCTTTTTCCAGTTCCTTTCTCTGCAGAGCTATTTGCTTTCCTGGAATGTCCCCTGTGCTGTCCTACTGACCCTGGTGGCAGGAAGGGGAGGGGGAGCACAGTTATTCCTTCCAGGAAACCAATTGACAAATGGATGTTAATTGCCCATTACTAATTTTACTGCTACCTGTGGTTTGCAGAAGGTAAACATGGCCCTTCCCGGGCTCTGGGCAGGCCAGGCTGTTTTCCTGCTCTTGGTCTCTAAATCTGGGTCTGTCCCTTTTGTTTTGCATATTTTTCATGGCGTGCTTGGATCAACACCGAGCAGTTTAACCAAACAAAGCCAAACCTTGTGGTCAGCTCAATTTCTCCTTGCAATGAGCCATTGCTTGCACCTTCCCACAGTCCTTCTTCCTTGCTGTCCCTGCCCATGGTTGGGAATAGGTGGTCTTCAAGGTCCTTTCCAACCCAACCCATCCTAGGGTTCTGTAATTCTGTGATTTTTGGGGCTGTGCCCACTGGAGAGGGTGGGATGTGCTGCGGGTACTGACTGAGGCACCAGGGCTGGGTTTGCAACTCCTTCCTCAGATTCCCCACACAAGGAGATGGACTTGATGCTGTAAATTTATGGCAGAGCAGGAATCATAATTTCAGACAGCACTGACACATGTGGGTATTCAGCCACTGCAGCATTGATGGCACAAAGGCCTGAGACAGGGAGGAGTTTTTCAAGGAAGCTGAAAATCTTTGTGCCTGCAATCTTTGTGCCTGCTGCAACTCTTCTTCTGAGAGGCTGAAAGTGAATAAAGCTGAATTTCTGTGCCTTCACACTGTTGGTGTTGCCCCGAGGACCAAGAAATCTCTGTTCCCCATTTGGTTTCACTGGTGACTTTGTCACTTTTGCACAGGCAGGGCCCTTGCTCCTCTGGTGGGCTCTGAACACATTTGCAGTGAGGTGTTTGGTGAGTAACAAAGAGCTTCCAAGAAATAACCAGCCTCCTCCCCAGGAGTAGTTTCTGTTCCCTGTAAGTACTGGGGCTCATCTCCAAGCCTGACCAGAGCTGGGCTGTGCTGGTGTTGTCCAGACAGGGCAGAGCTGTCCCTGCTACGTCTCTGCCCATGCAGGAGGAGCTGGGGGTCTCCCTCTGCGCCTGCACGTGACGTGGGAAGAGATCCAGGTGTCTCCAGGCTCAGCCAGGCTCCAACTTGTCTCTCCATCTTCCCCACCATCATCACCGGGGGTGTTGGTGCTGGGAGTGGTTCTTAACCCCGAAATGCCTGGCTACACCTGTGCTGCTGGCCTGGGGTCGTGCTGGGACAGGCTGTGACCCCGCTGTCCCCTGAGCTGACACTGTCCCCTGTGAGCTCTGCATGACTCACGTACCACAGGCTGCTCAGGGTTTAAAAACAGCATATGGGCACCTTTTCCCTGCATGGATTTGGGTATTTTCAGGCTTATTTTTCCATAATTCTTCCTGAAATAACCTCCTCAGTTACGAGCAGCCAGCAGTGCCCTGCACTTGACTCTAAGCACAGCCAAAGGTACTCCCCTGCTCTGTGGTCACCACCTGCCCCTTGGCAGACACTGTGGAGAGAGGAACAGAGCCTTTCTCATTAGTCCTCTGTGTTTGCACAACCCCTCCTTTGGTTAGGGAATATTTTCCAGCCTGCAGTCCCCAGGGGAGAGGGCCAAACTTAGGCTCCTCACAGGCGAATGTGCATTATCTGTGCTCGGCTTCTCCAGAGCCTCGGCAGAAACAAACCCAGCCCAGAGCTGTCCAGGGGCGTTGTTTTGGTTAAAGGAAAGAAAATCTCTCATCCCAGTATCCCTGCCCAGAATGCTGTGCTGGAATGAGTCAGGTGTTCATGGAAAAACTGCTCAGGATAGGGGCAGGGTGGCTTTTACATGGGAAAGCAAATTCAGCACAGCCCAGGAGGAGCAAAGCGCTTGGAAAAAGCCACAGGAAGCAGGGAATCCATTCTTTGACATGCTCCATAGTCTTTCCCAGTGAGTTATGCCTATGGAGAGCTGAAATTTGGCATTGTGACCATATATACACGAAGGAGTCTGTGTCAGGAGTGGGGCCAGGGACAGCGAGACAAAGCGGTTTTGAACATGGAACGTTCTGCCTGCATCAGGTGCTGCACAGGCTGGGAATTCACATGGACTTGGGGTTAGAGGAGCTGGGTTGGGGATGGGTTACCTGCTCCCTCATACACACCTGCTGCTGGTCTAAAAATAGGGCTTTTCCAGGAAAACAACTGTCCTTGTGTGGGAAGTTCTTCCAGGAGCTCACACACAGAAGTGAGCTCAGCAACCCCCAGGAGAACAAGGAGCGACAAAGCCTGAGGCAAGCAAGGAAAAGATGCAGCTGGGAGCTCAGAGCCTCCTGGAGCCCTGACTGAGAAAGTTGTTGCTGTTTGGGTTGGGTTGGTTTTGTTTAAATTCAGCCATACCTGCAGCAGGGATTCCCCAAGGACCCCGCGTGCCCCAGGCTTCTGTGGGATTTCAGCTCTGAATCCATTCCTGCTGCTCAGAATGACCCAGTTCAACCCGGCGAGGAGATTTTGGGAAGTTCAGGGCTCTCTGTGTTACAGCAAGCCTTGCACAGCTCCGTGTGCCTTCAGACTGCTGATGTTTCCTTCCTTTCCACTTTGCAGAAGAGGTGAAACCGTACCCAGCAAACGGAGGGAACACCACATACCCTGAGTCCCGCTACACCTCAGACTACTTCATTAGTAAGTCTCAATTAGCAGTGTCATTTATCACCATTATCATGCCTGGAAGCACCTTTGAGCAGAGATTTGTCCACACCACAATAGGACTGCACCACGCAAAGGGCGATGTTGTTTTTCCAAGGGGTTAGGGTTGATTTGGAAGCCTTCTGTATTTTTTGGTGACTGCCTTGTGTGCCAAAATCTGATTTTTTTCAAGCACTGTTTGTTTGAAGCTGTACCTCAGCAGACTTTGAAAGCTGCCTCAGCACACCTGAGTATTGGGAATTGTAAAAAAACTGTTAAAAAAGGGAGGGAATGGGGGGGAAGGTTTAATTCTGGATTGCCAGGGAGGAGCTTAGCAAGGAAAGGGATGAGTGTCCACCTGCACTCCTGCACTTCCCATTGCCATTGCCTGGGAGATGTTCTTTAAGGCATTGGAAGTCTGGGAGATATTTCCTAAACCAGACTAACCTGAAGAGGAGAGATTTAGATGAAGTGTGAGGGAGAAATCCTTCGCTGTGAGGGTGGGGAGGCCCTGGCACAGGCTGCCCAGAGAAGTTAGGGACTCTCAATCCCTGGAATTGTCCCAGGCCAGGTTGGACAGGGTGCGGAGAACCTGGGATAGTGGAAGGTGTCCTGCCCATGGCAGGGGGTGGGATTGGATGAGTTTTAAGCTCCCTTCCAATCCAAAACCTTCTGGGATTCTGAGGATTGGGATTCCAGGCTGTGGCATAGGGGAGTGGTGGCTATGGAAGGGACTCACCTTTCCCCATCAGTAACGAAACGTTTTTGCCCTGTTGCTCCTTTGCTGAGACTCCACTCCCCAGGATTTTCCAGCGTTTTCCCTCCGGCAGCTCCCCCGGGAGGAGTTTGGTGCAACGCGCACTGAGGATGGTTGGGGGTGTCTTACTTTGCTAAATTGCTGCGGTTTTTAGACCCCATCTCTGTAGCTTCTGGAAAGCAGCGCCTAAGGGTGGGGGTGCTCTGGCTCCTCGGGGCTGGTTTGGCCGGGCTTTGACTCCTGTTGTGCCCCAGGTTATGGCATCGAGCACGCCCAGTGCGTGCCGCCCTCCGAGTTCTCCGAGCCCAGCTTCATCACCGAGTCCTACCAGACCCTGCACCCCATCAGCTCGGAGGAGCTGCTGTCCCTCAAGTACGAGAGCGACTATTCCTCGGTGCTGCTGCGGGAGCCGGCGCAGGACTCGCTGCAGACAGATTACTTCTCCATCAAGCAGGAGGTGGTGACGCCGGACAACATGTGCATGGGCCGTGCCAGCCGAGGTAAAGCCGGGCTTAAACCCGGGCTTAAAGCCGGGGCTGCCTTGCATTCCTGCTGTTCTCACCTTCCCTCCCGGGGAGCGGCTCTGGGGACACCAAGGCCACCGGGGAGTGGTGCTAGCTACCACGTGGGTAGCTACCACGGTGTTAGCACCGTGCAGTGCTAACGCAGCCCTCTCCCAACACATGTTGGATTCTCTGGTGGCGTTGAGCCCTCCCTGCCCATCTCTCCAGGGAAAACTCGAGGGAGGTCTCTCTTTGCTCTCCTCTGCTGCCCGTTTTTACATAGTCTGCAGAAACGGCATGTTTCTGCTTTGATGTCGGACCTGAGTGAAATTGAACTGACCTTTCATGTTATCAGGGAGGACAAACTGCTGGGTGCTTGTAGAAATCCCATTTTTTAGAAGCCCAGGCAAAGCCCCACAAATTCTTCACAAGTTGTCATCAGGAATTGCTGTTTGAGGCTCTGAAGAGTTTTGCACTCTGTGATCCAAAGGCCATTATGTCTGGGGATTTGATGGCTGCTTGTTTGAGATATTCTGCTGTAGCCAGTTCCTGAGCTTTGTTACGAGGTGCAGATGTCAGGGGCTGAGGCAGCAGCAGAGCTGAGGACCCCCCGAATGCTTGTCTCCAAGGAGTTATAGGTACATGGTTCCTGTTTGAGATGGTGGGATGTAAACACCTGAACACTTTGCAGGATCTGAGTCCAAATACCTTCCCAATTAATGTTATGAGATTGGGAACACGTGGGGCCCACATGCCTGATTGCTTTGTGATCACATCAGTGATGCCAGGCTGGCGATGTGGCTCTGTTTCCGTTCAAAGCAAAAAGTTTAATCCGCAGAGCTCAAAGTCCCTCACAAGTGGGATCATTATCTCCAGATTCCAGGTAGGGAACCTGGGGCACAGGGAAGAGATGTGACCCGCCTGCCATCCCCCTGAATGGAATCCAGGTGTCCCCAGGCCCAGGATTTGTTACAGTGACGTGTTGCTGTGAGCCAGGTTTGATGTGGAGCAGTTAAACCCATTTATCCAGAGAGCTGAGGATGAGCTGCTTTCCCAGGGAAGCCAGAGCTGATTTCCAGGGCTGCATCACACGTGCAGCTCATTTGAACTTTCTCACTCTTTTTCCAAGCTGGGAGAGCTAATTGCAGGGAAGTTGTTATTCGTGTTATTGCCTCTCCTCCTGGAGAGCTGACCTGAGCCAGAAAGGCAGCAGGGTTTTAATTTTGGGTAAACTTCTCTTTCTGGGGTTGCTTTTCTGCCTAAATTTCATCAGTGTCTTTCCCTTTTCTTGACCTTTTCTTTAACACAGGTGATTTCATCATTCTCACAGCGCAATGGTTCAGGAAGGCTTTTGCAAGTGTACCTCGAGCCTGTTCTCAGTGGCAAAACCTAAAAATGGTTTCAGGGGAGGGAGGAGAGAGCCCTGGATGCTGCTGTAAACAAAGACTTGAGTGCTGATTGCAAGAGGCTGTGCTCACACCAGTGCTGCATTTCAGCCATGGAAGGGCCTTTGGGGGACCCAAATCCTCCCAGGGGCAGGGGAAAGCCTTAATATAAAGCAGAGCCTGGGTAATTTATATTTCTGTCCCTCTTTGCCTTGCGCTGTTTTACAAGGTTAATCTGACACAAAGTCAAGCCCTTCAGCATCACCTCAGGGTGAAGGTTTTCCAGACAGTCACTTTCTGTGGGGCCTTTAGGAGGAAATTTTGGGGTCCCACGGGAGTTGTTTCTCTCTGCCCTGTCAGCGAGGGCGGCTGGTTGAGAAGTGGAGCTGCCAAACTCATTTAAGCTCCTCCTGAGTAAGTGCAGGGCGTGATTGTTCCAGCTAGGTGAAATTTAGGTGAATTTTCGATGGATTGACACAAATCACATCTCTGTCAGATTTTAATTCCTTTTCTAAATGAGCCTGTGCTGCAGGACTGCTCAGGGAATTGGTTATGCCAATTAATGCACACACACAGCAGCGTTGTGTTCCCCTTGGCAGCATCCAGGCAAAGATTGGCGTGTGAAATCCTCAAAACCTAAAAGAAAATAGAAAAGAGTTTGAAACAGGGCTGTCCCAGCAGAATGAAGCCAATGGATCCCAGCTCCCAATGATTCCAGGCCAGCAGTCAGGGCAGGGCCTGCAGTAGTTGAGTCTTTCCACAGTAAGTGCTCTTCAAACTACAATAAAACAAATATTTGGGGGCGTGTGCCAGCGCCCTTCCACGTTCCCAGTCCTCCGGGATTTGCTCTCTGGGCCCGGGCTGTGGGTAGCTCTGCCAATGGAAATTTCTCCAGGAGCTCTTGCACAATCCCAGCAGCTGTTTTTAGCTGGGTTTGGGAAATTAGTGAACTTGAATGATCCTGTTACGCTCGTAGCTTGTCAGGAAAGATGTTGAGCAATCAGCAGAGTAGGGAGATCAGAGGCAGCAATTTCAGTTTGTTCTTTGGGTCCTTTTTTAGCTCTGTTTCAGTACAGAGGCTGCACAGGCTGGCTCTGGGGGGTGTAAATCAGCACTGCTGAGGATCTGGCCTCTCATGTTCTGGGTTCAACTAAAAATACCCCAGAGAGTGACTTTGACACAAACCAGCTGTGCTCACCTTACGAGAGCTGGAAAGAGCTGTTGGAGCTCTCAGCCATTGGCTCTGCCCCTCTATCAAACCTGCTGCTGGCTGGGGATTTGGGGCTGTCTGGAACAGATGGCAGCAAAAGGCTGCTGTGTAGTTTGGGAAGAAACATCAAAATTCAAGGAGCTGGGTGTGCCTGAGCAGTGTTTGAATAGGCGTGGCAGACGTAATGGGGAATTTTTTGGATGCCTCCAATATCCTTCAGCAGCAAGAGAATCACAGAAATCAAAGAATCATGGAAAGATTTGACTTGGGAGGGATCTTTAGTTGGTTCCTCCCCCTGCCATGGGCAGGGACACGTTCCACTATCCCAGGTTGCTCCAAGGCCCATCCGACCTGGTCTTGGACATTCCCAGGGCTGGGGCAGGCACAGCTTCTCTGGACACCCTGTGCCAAGGCCTCCCCACCCTCTGAATAAAGAGGTCCTGGAGTGCCCATGTTTAGGCTCCTGAGCTCAGCCTTGAGTACCTAAAGTGAATTATGTCTCTAACACTGCCTTTTAGAAATGAGGGATCATTTCCAGTCAGCCCCAGGCACCAGTCTTCGGTAGAGAGACCAGATTTGGGGTTTTCCCCGTCTCCCTCTGCCTTGCTCTTCTTCTTCCTGAAGTTTTCCAGGGCTCAGCCCTGCTCTGAATGGCAAAGGTAAAAGTATTGCAGGTCTGGGCTGTGCTTACTTTGGAGATGAGATGTAAAGGAACAGCATCAGTTGCCCTGTGCCTGCACAGTGCACAGGTGAGGCATCCTGTGCTGGCCAGGTGAAGCATCCTGTGCTGGCCAGGTGAGGCATCCTGTGCTGGCCAGGTGAAGCATCCTTTGCTGGCCTGGCCGGTCTCACCTGCTGTGCCTCCTCCAGGTAAGCTGGGAGGCCAGGACTCCTTCGAGAGCATAGAGAGCTACGACAGCTGTGACCGCCTGACACAGTCCTGGAGCAGCCAGTCCTCCTTCCAGAGCCTGCAGCGCGTCCCCTCCTACGACAGCTTTGACTCCGAGGACTACCCTGCCACCCTGCCCAGCCACAAGCCCAAGGGCACCTTCAAGGACTATGTGCGGGACCGGGCCGACATGAACAAGGACAAGCCTGTCATTCCTGCTGCTGCCCTGGCCGGCTACACAGGTAGGGCACGATCCTGGGAAACCCCTCTGTGCCCCCAGCGCCCCGGGGAGAACCTCCCCATCCCCAGGGACAGAGTCTCGGGGCACTCCGGGCTGTCCCAGCTCGGTGTGGCGGTGCAGGGGGTGAGGGAGTCGGCCCTGCGGTCAGCCCAGCGCTGCATCTCCTCCGAGCGTGGGCTCCCACACATCCCACACCTGGCGGGGGATGTGGGCCTGGCTGAGCACAGGGCACTCAACCCACACGGGGCACGCACGGCACCGCCACGGCAGGAGCTGGGGCTGGTTCGGTTCCTGAACACGAGGGGCTGCAGAGCCCCCAGCCCCTTGTGGCCGTGCCTCTTGCTTGTGGTTTTCCCCAGGGCAGGAGCAGCCTGGTCTCCAGCACTGCTGTGTGTGGTGGGGGTGGATCCTCTCCCCTCTGGCACAGAGGAGGCCCCGCTGTGCTCCGGACCTTGGTGTGAGGCAGGGATGCGACGCTGCCAGAGCCATCCCAAACATTTTCCGTTCCCTGCGCTGGGAGAGATGAGAAGGTGATAGGCCATGGAAACTCTGGCTCTTTGTGACAGCCCTTCAGCAATCTGGCATCTCCAAGGAGAGAAACTTGGTGGGATGGGACTTCCAGCTAAAGCTGAGCTAATCCTTTCCAGCTTTTCCGTGCCATGGCTGTTCCCTGTGCTCTGAGGAAAACTCTGGGGCAGCCTCCTGCCAGCTCCCCTGGCTCTGCACATTCAGATCTGTCCTGCCGCAGCTGGGAGCAGCTGGTGGAAAGAGTTTGTGCCGATAAAGATCATCACCAGGTTCAGAGCAGATCCTGAGGTGTGACTGTCCCCGAGTCTCCTCCCACGCACGGCTCATCTCGGGGCTGACACCGAGCCTTTGTGAGGGTGGGGAGAGGTGCAGGAGGGAGGAAAGGTGGGGAGATAATTTTAGGAGTGAAAAAAGGAAGTGGCTTGTTGCTATATCTTTAGTTAGAAAGAGAGCTCAGCCCTGCCTGCTGAATGAGACTCTACCAAGTCCTTACAAAACATGAGTGTGCTCTGCATTCCTGAATGGACTGGGGCTTGGGGATGTGGTGGGGAGGGAGAGGAGGGACTGTGACCTGGGGCTCATTCTCTCTGTGCCATGGAAATCGAAGTTCCTGAGAAAAGAGAGCACTGAGCACAAGTTGCTCTTTTTATTCCTATTTTTATTCCTATTTTCTCCTGACAATGCCTTTCCCTACAGCACCTGGAAGTGCTTTGGGTATGCAGGAGCCCAGCAGCATTTGAGCAGTTGGGGAAACTGAGGCACCGAGGTGCTGTCAGAATCAGGAGCATTCTTTTCCAAGCTGGATGTTTCCTTTCACTTTTGTTGTAGCTCATGGAAAAGAGTGCAAAAGAACCACCCCCGGAGAGAGGTGAGGAGCTGAAGTCAGCGGCTGGGCTCTGTGCTTTTCCAAGGGATATCAGCACCCCAAAGGCTGTCCTTGGACCAGTGCCTTTGGGAAGGGGAGACTTGGGTTCATGCAATGCCAGAGCACAATTCCAAACACTCTGCTCTGGGTAACATTTTCCCTAACCTCATTTCCAACCCCTCTCGGAGCTGGGAAGAGAATCCCTTGGCCCAGGCACTTTGGTGGGATCAGTAAGTGGGAATGCCTGATTATTTTATTTACTTTTGCATTGCTTCACTTGAGAGCCTTTAAATGTGGAGAGGAAAATTTGGAATCACTGGGAAATGCTTGAGCTGGAGCTCTGTTTGCCTGCTCCAAAGGCTGCTGAGCAATATTCAGTGCTCAGGGCAGCAGAGCCAGCTTTTGCCATTGGGAAAGGTCCCTGCACAGGTGATCCTGGCAGGCAGTGACTCCAGAGATGTCCTCTGAGCCATTTTAAAGCCCATGGACCTTCAGCACTGGGTTTTCCAAGCAAAGGGAGCTGGAGCTGGGTTGCTGTGAGAGCAGGTCCTGGGGAGAGTGAGTAGAACGTGGTGGGTTTCAAACTGGAGGAGAACTGGGCACTCTCCACCCTCTGAGTTTGTGTCAGTGCGAAAAGCCCCGCTCAGGCTGCCCGCTGAGAAGTGCTGGAGGTCTGGCCCGGGCCAGCTGAGCTCAGAGTGGGGACTCAGGCAGAGCTCAGGCCTTTTTGTGCATTGCTGTGCTTTACTCTTACTTTACTCAGGGGAGGAAGTGCTGTCTGGCAGCCGGAGCAGAGGAACTCGGAGTCTGGGCTCTGCCTGTGGCTCTGCCAAGGCTGAGGAGGTGGAGCCTCCCAAAGAGCAGAGCAGGGCTCTGCCAGCCCAGGGGCCCAAAACACCAAGACCTCGGGGTTCAATTTCCCACCTGAGGGCACACCCAGCACCCACCTCGTGGTGGCCCTGCTGGACCTGGCGTGGTGAAAGGGGACACCACATCCTTCATCCCCAGAGCTTTCTGTGCTGGCTTTAAGGATGTGACAGCCTTGTTCAGGTTCTGTTACCAGGCCCTGTTTCTGTGGTGCCCAGGGAGGTGGCCCCAGCACATCTCTGATGGTATCTGCCCCCGAGGCGTGTTTTGGGGTGAGAAGGTGCATTTTGGCGGAAGCTCCATTTGCGTTTGATGTGTTCTTCACCCAGCTCCCAGCGGCCTTTCAGAGCTGCCTTATCTGCCCCCACATCTTGACCTATTTTAACAAGTTGCCATGGTTGCTCACAGAGAGGTTGATGCAATTTTCTTATCTTTTTTTTTTTGAAGGAGAAATGTAATTGCTCAGGAGTTGGTGAACTTCAGTTTCCATTGCTGCAGGGCGTGCCAGCCCTGGACACCTTGGTTTGGAGCTTGCTCAAGGCTTGGCCAGCTTGAATTTTATCTGAGGGCATGGCTGGAGCTGGGCCAGGGCAGGGTCAGGCTGGAGATCAGGAAAAGGCTCTTCCCCAGAGGGTGCTGGCACTGCCCAGGCTCCCCAGGGAACGGGCACAGCCCCGAGGCTGCCAGAGCTCCAGGAGTGTTTGGACAGGGCTGCCAGGGGTGCCCAGGGTGGGATTGTTGGGGGTCTGGGCAGGGGCAGGGTCTGCACTTGATGGTTCTGGTGGGTGCCTCCAGCTCAGGAGATTGTGTGATTCTGAGATTCTACATTAAGCCAGGTTTTATTTTCTTTGCCATGACACAGAGTGCATCCATGAAGTCCAGGCAAGGGATGGCTCAGGATGTGTGTTCACTGCTAAACTTCATGCTGGCTCAGCTGAGCTCAGTTTAAGCTGCCTGGTTCAGCAGCAGAGCAGTGTTTGGTGTGAGTGGACAGAGATCCCTCCAATGCCTGAGCCCAGCTCTGCCTCCGCATCCCTTGGGGCTATGCTGTAGCTGGATCCTGCAGCCTCTGATGATTCCCATGGCCACCAGCTTCCTGTAGCAGCCCTGGCACCACGTGGTGGTGGATCAGCTGGATCTTTGTGCCCTGTGTTGGTGTCTGCAGCCTGTGCAGGGCCACAGGAGGCTCAGACCTTGCTGGTTCATCGTGGCTGTTCAGCACTGAGCTGGTTTTGGGCTCCCTCGAGCAGCTGTGTGGTTTGACAGCCAAGCTACAGGGTTTGTTTGCTCTGTGGTGGGCAGGACTGACACCCCGGGGCTTTCCATGCACGGTGTCGGTGCTGCCAGGGCCCGGAGCTGCTGCTCCACATCACTGAGCACACAGCAGGGCCATCCTCTCGTGTTCCCGAGGGGAGGAGGGAGGGATGGGAGACGTGAGGTGAGTGCACACCGAGCCCTGATCCCGCAGATGCAAGGCTGGGGTTGTACGGGTGCTGCTGCTTGTCCTCTGCTCTGGGCCTGCTTAGGGAGGTGCTGAACCCTTTAAAGCCAGTCCCAGCACTTAAAGAGTTAATGCCCCTTCCAGCTGATGTCACCCATGACCTGAGTGTCCCTCTCAGAGGGATGCCATTCCCGTTATCCTGCTGGGCATTCGGAGTTCAGGAGACAGTGCAGGAACAGCCTCCTTAACAGATGCGATCCCACCCGGAGTGCTCTCTCCACCCAGCTGGACGTGCCCAGGCCAGACCTCGCCCTGACCCTCGCTCCCAGCACCCACAGGGCTGTGTCGTGGGGCCCAAATGTGCCTCAGCCCCTGTGCAGCGTGTGAGCTGGCTGTGCTGCAGAGCCTGAAGCCTCCCCAGCCTCTGTTGGTGAGCGATGCTTATCTGTGGCCCAGCAGTGAAAGCACAGCTGCTGTTTTGCAAGCAGGTCGAGGCAGTGCCAAACAAAGTGGGTCTCTTTCAGGACAGCTCAGGTGCTGCTGCCCCTCCCCCTGGTGCTGTGCTGCTCCTCTGAAGCCTCCACAGGCGAGATCTCCCCTGTGCTGTGGTCATCAGCACCCAAAAATCTGCCAGCAGCTGCTTTCCTGTCCCCTTTCCCGCCACACTCCAGTGGTCTGGCTGTCCTTGCCTTCCCCAGCCTGTGCAACATCATTCCTGGAAGCACCAGCGTCCTCCCCGCCTGCACTGCTGGAGCAGAGCGTCCCTGTGGGCATCTGCAGCCAAGCACGGGAGTTTGGGAATGCAGGCACCCCCCTTCCTGTGCACAGCAGCACAGCAGCTCCTCTGGCCCTGCTGGGATGCAGGGGATGGTGTCACCCTGCTCCTCCTGCCCTTGCAGGTGACCTCAGAGTGACCACGCAGCAGCCTCTGCCCACTTTTTGCCTCAGGCAGGGCCCAATGGGCTCGGTGCCCTTCTGGCCTCCCCAGGGTGGGGACTCGAGGGTGGGACCAGGGCCGGTTCAGTGGCTCCTGCCCCACCTGCCAGACGAGCAAAGGGAAGCAAACCCAGCCCCACGGGCCGCTGCCCAACCGTGGCAGAGCTCAGCTCTCCCCAGGGCTCCTCAGCCGGGGGGGCATGGGGGGCAGCAGCTCTGGCTGTGTCTCCTCCAGACACCCTGAGTTCCTGGTGTTGCTCAGCAGCTTGTAGCCTACAGGACCACCTGTAGGGGCACGTGGAGCTCACAAAACCCCTGGAGCTTTGCCGGGTGCCTCTGGAGTCAGCCTCTGAGTTCAGGGACGGTGCTCTCAGGCACAGGGTGGGACTCTCGGGGGTGTCCCGTGCAGGGCCAGGAGCTGGAGTCAATGATCTGTGTGGATCTCTTCCCACTCATGAGATTCTGAGATCAGTCCTCCCAACACCCCCTTCCTGGGAGCTACAGCAGGGAAGCAGCTCTGGCCTGGCCCGGCCCTCTGGCTGCTCTCCTCCCTGTAGTCGTGGCCATGTTGCTCCTTAGGGAAGGGGCTTCCTGGGTCCTTTCCTGCTTTCTCACACCTGTTCTCTGGTGGTGGTTCAGCATCCACAGGAGCTGGGGAGGAGCTGTGGGAACTGGTCTGACAAGGGAGCTACGGGTACCAGCACTCCCAGCACTTTGGGGGATTTGGGGACCGTGGTGCCATCGAAGGGGGTGGGCAGGGTGGGCAGGTGAGTGGGGCAGGGGCTGTTTTGGAGACGTTGCCAGGGCCGATTTTTTTGTGGGGTTGGAACCACAAACCACAGAGCGCCAGGCAAAGGTGCCTCGCTGGGGGGTTGGTAGGTGGGGTTTTTTTTGTCTTCTTGTCTTGTTTGAACCAAGGGAAACAAAACAGAGGCCGTTGGGAGGGGTGGATGTGTAAAACCGTCCCGAGAGAGATGACGGGGCTGGGGCTGTGCCCTCCCCGTGTGGTGCCCGTCTGCCCCAGCTGGGTGGTGCCACTGGAACGGCCCCATCCGGCAGGGTTTGGTATCCCAGTGCTTGGGAAGGGGGTGGGGGAGCTGTCCTGAACAAGGAAGGATGGCACAGGGATGGCGTGGCACCAAACCCTTTGCTCTGGGGACACCAGCAGGGCTTGGTGCTGAGGAAGCCCTGCTCGGCCAGCAGTTCCCAGTTCCCACAATTCCGACTGTCACCCGGCTCAAGAGGAATATTTTCCCCCTGACGCCGCAGAATTCCTGTGGTGTGACAGTCCCTGCTGAAGGACCCCGTTCAGTGCCACCAAGGCCAGACAGGGCCCCCATTGTGGACCCTATTTTTAGCAGCACTGTGGGTGCAGGATGTCATGGCAGGGTGGGAGGACACCCCCACCTCTCTGAGTCCTGCTCTTGTCTTTTGTGGAGCAGGGCTGCGCCCAATCCCCAGCCAGGACTGGGTCTGCTCTGGGAAGCCCCTGGGGGTGTGTGGAGGAGCAATGCCATAAAAGCTGCCTTGTGGGCCTCCACCTCACGCTTGGAGCTGAATCCCAATCCAGGCTGCGGGAACAGGTGGTTGTTTTGGGATAACCAAGGCAGCAGATCCTGTGGTGGGATGCACCCGCTGGCCTTGGGACAGCCTGGCTCTGTGTGCTTGTGCCGTGGAGTGATCCCAGCCTGGCATCCTGATGGGGATTTCCAGCCCTGGCTGGGATGAGGGGAAGGGTTGGAGCAGAAGGGATGGAAAATGGGCACTGCTCCCAGCGGATGAGGAGGTTTGGGGTGCAGGGACAAACCTGGGAGCTTCCTGCTTGCCCTGTGACATTGAGGGGAGTGGCATTGCTGCATGAGCCACCTTGAAACCCTGTGGGAAGATATTCCCTGCTCCTTGCTGGCTGCAGAGCGGCTCGTTTGTGAAGATTCCCCCTCCCAGCACTAATTACAGCTGCAGCAGATGATGCCCTGATCTCCAGCACTGCTCCCTGCTCTGTTCTCCTCCCTGCCAGCGCCGATTTGGGGCTCAGGCCTGGGCATGTGCCGGGGGTTGGCTCCTGCCACCTCGCTGCCATCTCGGAGCGGTGCCACATCTGCCAGGCTCGGCTGCCTCCCCCTCGGGCAGGGAGGGGGTGTTTACAGGAGCTGGGACATGCCTGGAGCCCTGCATAAACACATTCCTCACATAATTGCCTGTCCAGCCAGAGGAATTTGGGGTTTTACATGTGTCCTGCAGGCAGCTCGGAATAGACCTTGGGAATCCCTGTTCCAAGGATGACACCACTTCCTTGGAAATCCCGAAATACCCAGCAGAGCAGCACTGGGGGCACTGGCAGGAGCCCTACCTTGCTTGCTGGAGAGAGGGCAAGAATTCCTGGGTTTCCCAACACCGCTCCCTCCAGCTGGCAACCAAACAGGAATGGCACTGGCCATTGGCTCAGGGTTAGTGAGTCTGGAACCTCCAAAGGTCCTGCAGGGCCAGGATGGCCCCGGGGGTGTTTTGAGGGCAATTCCTCACCCAAGAACCCAGCACCCAGGTGATGAATTTCCATTCCTCTTGTTTTGGGGAAGGAATCAACTAAAAATCCTTGTTCTTCAGTCTGGCAGGAGAGGAATCAATGGATGGACCTGGCCTTGGACTCCTTGGGCTGTGTCTCTGTTAACTGGATTTGGGTGCTGGATGCTCCCTGGCTGTGTGTGGGGAATTGGTGCAAGGTCAGATGGGCCAAGGGAACTCATCCCCTTGGGAATTCTCCTGCGGAAGACCTCAGGCAGCCACTAAGCCTTTCACCCAATATTGTCTCTGCATTTAGAGCTCACTGCTATAAATAGGCCTGAGCCTGGAGATGTGGTGGCACTTCAGGCCAGGCTTTTCACTCTTCCCTTTCAACAAGAGGAGAAGGCGTCATCTGAATTTCCTCCCTCATTTTGGCGTGGATAAATCCAGCTCCATCCCTACTGGAGAGCGCGGTTGTGGAGTCAACATTTTGGCAAGCTCCAGAGGAGCGCTGGGCTGGAGCCTTTCCCCGCCGAGTCCCTTCCCATTTCCAGCAGAGTGAGCTGGGAGCTCCCTGCCTTGCCTTGCCTGTGGCTGTGATAACCTCCAGGCTTGGCACCGCCAAGCCCCTGGAGCAGTTCCACAGGGATAACAGGAGGGAAACAGTTTGGGAAGGGCTGGATGGGACACAACGATTCCCATGTGCTGGAGCCAGCTCTCTCATTTCCTCCTCCCCAGCAGCTTTGAGTAATTTTAAACTTTGTGTAGAGGGAGAGAAGCCCTCCCTCCCCTCCGTGGGTTATCCCACAGCCACAGCTCGGACAGCATCTATTGCCATTCCTGGAAACAGGCTGGGCTCCATCTCTTTTTCTGAGCCCATAACTCATTTTTTCCCTGCTTCAAGCTTTGCTCAGTGCTGTCAGCACTGGGATTACCCCAGTTAATCCAGCCTGTGCAGTTCCCTGGCAGGTAACTCATTTCCTCTCTCCTCTGGCTGTCTCGTTATAATTATTGTCATTATTAGTGAACTATTCCAAGCTGGGTTTAAAACATGGCAGGGTCTCTCCCAAAACACCTTGCCCACAGCTAAGTGCAATATTTGGGGCATGGCCACATTTGGAAGTTGCTCATCAGAGAGATTTTAGCTCCAGGGCTTCTCCTCTACCTTGGGTTGGGACAAAAGCCCAAGGAGGAGATAAGTATTTCCAAACTCCATGACTCCAGCCAAACCCAGCCGCAGGCTCTCCCTGGGTGCACTGGGACAAATTGGTGATGGCCAAAGTGAGCGATTGGAGGGGAGATGGAGACCAGGTGTGGAAGGAGAGGTGGAATGCCCATGGCATGGGATGCTCCGCGTCGCCTCGTGCCTCTCCAGCTGGGTCAGGGGAGCAGCAACCACAGGGAGTTCCTTTATGGATTTGCTGAGGCTGTGCCAAGGTGGTAATGAAGAGATCCTGGGCTGGGGAGCTCTGTGTGCCCCCACCCTCCCCATGAGCCGGCAGAGCCCATTCCTGCAGCAACACGCCCTGGAAAGAGGCCAAGGAATTCTCGTACCTGGGTCCCCCTTATCTCGATCAACAGCGAAGAGTCAAGGTCAGGAAGCGGAGTCTGCCGGAGTTCAGCCGTGGCCGGCGGCTCTTTGGCACAGAGGGACTGGTGCTGCTGCGGTGCCAAGGCAGTGACTCCTCCTGTTCGTGTGCCAGAAAAATAATCCTATTTATGTAATTCCACATGAAGCATTCCAGGGCATGAATATTCAGCTCTTCCTGCAAATAGGAAACTCTGCTACCTGTGGAGTTTAACTCCCAGCTCAGCTCCTGCCCTGTGGCTGCTGGTGGCTCATTTTGACAGGAGAAGGCTTTATTTTATTCAGTGAGCACCTTTTGCATGGAAATGTTTTCCCCTCTGTGGTAGAAAGAGCTGTGCTTTTCCTGGCATTAATATCCCATGTTTCCTTTGTCTTTCTAGGCAGTGGACCCATCCAACTGTGGCAATTCCTGCTGGAACTGCTCACAGACAAGTCCTGTCAATCCTTCATCAGCTGGACGGGCGATGGCTGGGAATTCAAACTTTCAGACCCAGACGAGGTAAAGTACCCTGGAATTAAGTGCACAACCCAAATTCTTCAGAGGTATTGGTGTGGATAAGCCTCTCCTCCTCCCTTTGGGCAGTCACTTTGTTCTGGTCTTGGATATGTTGTGGGGAACCAAGGAATAAGAGTCCAGCTGAAAGTTTGTTGAAAATTGGGATGCAGGCACCCTTTGGAATCAGGGGTTTGTGCCCAGAGTTGGTGGGAAGTAGCTGGGACACCTTTGGGAGAGGAGCAGTGGCAAGGCTCTTCAGATAGTCTGGGTACAGGTGAGTGGTGACTGCCCCCTGGTTTTGGGAACAGATGGGATCTTTGTCCCCTTCCCTGACTGGAAGGAGGGGGTTGGTCTCTTCTGCCAAGTACCAGTGACAGAACAAGAGGAAGTGGCCTCAAGTTGCACTAGGCGAGGTTCAGGTTGGATATTAGGGAACATTTCTTCATGGAAAGGGCTGCCCAGCCCTGGCGCAGCTGCCCATGGGGGTCCCCACCCTGGAGGGATTCAAAAGCTGTGTGGATGTGGCACCTGGGGACATGGATCAGTGCTGGGGAGCAGTTGGACTCCATGATCTTAGAGAGCTTTTCCAACCTAAATAATTCCATGAATGACTGGAGCCTTTCAAAGTGCTGGCACTGGACCATTGCATGTTGGAGTCATGTGGTTGAGAACTGGCAGAAGCTGGAGGAGGAACCTTGGGAAAGGGGTGAACGACTTGGGATATGAGGATATAGCTGAGGTAATTATCCAGATAAATCCTCATGGAATGCTCTGCCATTGCACAGAGGTTGGTTCTGCGCCAATTCTTAAGGGCGAGGAAAATCCCCCCCCTCCCTGGTGGGAAGGGGACATCGACACGGACGTCCCAGCTGAGCCAGGCTGACTTTTCCTCCCTGTCCCCGCTCCCTGCAGGTGGCCCGGCGGTGGGGCAAGAGGAAAAACAAGCCCAAGATGAACTACGAGAAGCTGAGCCGCGGGCTGCGCTATTACTACGACAAGAACATCATCCACAAGACGTCGGGCAAGCGCTACGTGTACCGCTTCGTCTGCGACCTGCACAACCTGCTGGGCTACACCCCCGAGGAGCTGCACGCCATGCTCGACGTCAAACCCGACGCCGACGAGTGACAGGGACACGGGGACACCGCTGTCCTCCGGGAGAGCCCGTGGGACCTGTTTGGTGGTTCTTTTCTCTTGGTTTCCGCTGTTCTTCTGCTCGTTTTTTTTCAAGGGCCACTCAGATTTGAGGCTTTGAGGATGTTGGGGGAGAGGGGGGAGGAAGAGGAAAGCTTTTGGGAAGGATGGGCTTTTTGTTGATTTCCTGAAAGCTCCGAAACAGGCTTTTCTGGGGGAAAATTCTGAATTTTAAGAAAGCCAGAAAAATGTAGCTCACTTAAAAAAAAAACAACAATCCCCTCCCCACCCTTGGCTGTTTAGGAAAAAGTGCGATTGGATGGATCCCTTTGGTTGCCCACACACAAACTGACAGGTCAGGAATGACAGTATTCCTGTGGATTTGAGGAATTTAAACTTTTTTTCTTTTGGAAAACCAAAATGGGAGAATATTCTTGCTTTGGGGAGGGGCAATATAGGAAAAAAAACAAGAACTGTTGTTCTTGTTCCATCACCTTTCTGTCCATTGTCTTCTTTTCTACAAGAGATAGAATTTTTCCTAGGAAGGATCAAGACTTTTTTATTTTTTTTAAAGTTTTATTTTATTAAATTCTGTGCCAGTATTTGTTTTTGTTTTTTTTTTTTTCCTAAATAGTCTTAAGCTCTAAGATGGTCTCAGTATTGCAATATTGTGTGTGTTTGTTTCTGTTCTGCCAGCAGAGACTTTTATCCCAGGGAGGAAAAAGAGAAAAAGAGGAATTAGTTTATGTAGACCCCACTGGAGAATTGGAATGCTGGGACTGGGATGGGAAGGAAAATGAATTCCAAAGTGGCTCCTGTTGATGCTGGCTGGGGGTGCCACTCGTGTTTCCAGCTCCACGTGCTGTGCTGATAATGCTGGTTGAAATCCCTGCTTTTTTTTTTTTTTTTTTTTTTTTTTTTTTTTTTTTTTTTTTTTTGGCGCCCCAAACCCCCTA
>WAAG01037756.1:151476-238009 GCA_013390105.1 Tichodroma muraria | reverse complement strand
TTTTTTTTTTTTTTTAATGTCTGGCTGCCCAAATCCTCTCAAAATCTCCGGGGAAAGGAGAGAAATTCCCGTGTTTTCAATGTGGTAAATGGAAAATATGTAAGTTAATTGAGGGAAAAAAGTTCAAAAACCCAAAGGGAAATGCTTTTTCCTTCCTGTTTCAAGCAGCTCTGTCTTCACGGCCGTGTGTGGGCACAGCAGAAAGGAAATTGTCCTGGCAAACGGGCTCTTTGTGGCCCTTGGGCTGCTGCTCCCACCAGTCCTGTCAGGGTGCGGGTGGCATGGAGCACGGCCAGCGTCACCGGGAATGGCTGTGGGATCAGCCGCAGGGGAGCTGCTCCCTCTGCCCTCCAAACCCTTCCTGCAGCTGGTTTTCTCTGGAGGGGTCACTCCTGCTGTTCCCAGTGCCCCCCGGGATGCTCTGGGCAGGCTGAGGACAAGGTCCCGCTGCCCTCGGGTGCGCCTGGGGGAGTCGGAGGGTCAGAGGTTGTTCCCATATCCCGATACAATCCCAAAACCAGATCCCTGCAGATTTGGCCACCCAAGGGGATCTTTCACCCCCCTGGGTGTTTGAGTTTAAAGGCAGCATTTTGTACTTTACCAAAATCCCTTCTGTGTGTGTGCTTTGTCTGTGGGGCACAGAGTTCATTCCACAGGCACCGTGGGACAGCTCTGGGAGTCAGGGGGTCGGAGCCTTTCCAGAGGTGCTGTGGAGGGATCCCTGCCTGATCTCAGTGGATTGGGTGGCAGGACAGGAATCTGTGTAAAATAGCCAGAATATTCAGGCACAAAGCCCCCTCCCCATAGGGGCAGAGCTGGAGGGGAGCCCAATCCCAAAGTGATGCCCAGAGGTGCTGGCTCTCCTCCTTTCCCTCCAGAGCTGGGGGGACCCAGCACCTCTGTATCCCAAAACTGGCCATTTTAGGGAAAGTCAGCCCCAGAAACGCTGTGTCCTTATGGAAGGTGGTGTTGGAGGGGAAATGGGAAGGCCAGGAGGGAGCTCCTGCCAAGGGGGTGGAAGCAGAGGGGGTCCAGGAAGGGAGGCTGTTACACTCAGGTGCTGTGGGTTATCCGAAGGAAAGGGTGGGGTGGATGGAAAGGAGGGAAGAGGGGATGGAAGGAAGGTCAAGGGAACCCCAAGGGAGGAAAGGGACGCTGCCCACTGAGAAGTGGAACTTGGGCTCATCTCCTCGGGCAGGCAGGAAGGAGGAGGATGGAGGCAGCCTGGCCAAGTCGGAGGGAGGAAAGGAAAATTGGGATATCATGGATGAGACCCCCACAGGTGAGGCTCTGGGGCAGATCCAGCCTGAGCCAAGGCTGAGCAGCTGGGCAGGGAGCCAGGAGAGGTGTGAGGGCACAGAGTGCACAGGGAGTGCTGGTAAAGAGCATCCCAACAGGTAGGGTTGGATTTCCAGCCATCGGGGGGCTTGTTTGGGATGTTCAGGGTTGCTGCACAGTGCCCTGAGCTTGCCCATCACGGGTCACTTAACTCCCCCTTCCACCCTTAGAAAGGGACTCCCAGACATCCCAGCTCCTGCCCCTGGCATGGGATGTGTCCCAGGACATCCCACCTGCTTTGCTCAGATGCTCCAGCTGAAAAAGAAAAAGAATGGGATAAAATTTCCCTACAATAGGAGCAATTGCACGTTTGGCAACCCCACCCCCCTGCCAGCCTAAATCCCTCATCCACTGTGCATATTCCAGGTTCCCAAGCCGAGCCTGTGTGTTCCCAGTGATTCTGGGGAGATGGCTAAGGGTTAGGAAGGGTGAGCCATGGGAAGCAGCTCTGGTTTTTTGGAAGAAGCCTCTGGCTGAAGTTTCTCCATCTTTTTTCTCGGCCCTTTGCCCTCCCAGCTTACAGCCCGTGAACAGCCCAGACACATCAGCTCCATCATTTCCTATTTTCTTTTGCTTTTATTGCCATTCTAGAGGCCATCCCAGAGATGGGTGCTGTTTATACACTGGAAATGTGCAGATTTCTCTTTATTCCTTTTGCTTTGGTTCCTTTTTCCTTCTGCTTTTCATTGCTGGCCTTTGGTGAGGGCTGTGCTGAGCCAGACGAGCTCAACCCAAACCGTCTGAGCTCCTTCACGTCTACAAAAATTTGGTTAAATCCCACCTGCTGGCCCAGAAGGATGGATTTGAGAGGGATGATGGAGACCTGCCAGGGCTGGGATTCCCTCCTGTGCTGCCTCCTTCACACAGGAGTGAATTTCCCTTCACAGATACTGTTGCAAACGGGGTCATTTTGTCTTGGTTTGGAATGTCTCAGGTGCTTTGGGTGAGTTTTTGGGATATTTTCTGTGTCCTACTCATTTCCTGCTGTTTCCGTGTGGGTTGGTGTCCCCTTGGCCCCTCTGGCAGAGCCTAAGCCCTGCTTGCAAACAGCTTTGGGGGCCTCGACAGTTGGCATTTGGGAACTCAAAAACAAAGGAAAAAAACCTCAATAATGATAAAACCCACACCAATAACGATAAACCCCACACCAATAATGACAAAAGCCACAGGCACTTTCCTGCTGCTGGTCCCTCTCCATCTCCATGTGTGGGATCACCGTAATCCTTGGACACTGGGGTGGGTCCAAGTGGAGATCCATGTTATTCCCACACTCCCACCATCCCAATCCAGATGTGATCATTCAGGGGGAGAAATAACCAAACAGGGCAAAAAATAAAGATTAATATAAAATTTCACTTTCTCCTGTCTTCCCAAACCAACACCTCCTCCAAAAAACAGTCCCAGAAAGCACCAGTAAATCCAGATGCTGCAGTAAACATCTCCACCTTCTGAGTTTTGATTTTTTGGAGGTTTTTTCCCAAGGTTTTAGGATTCAATTGCTGGTTCTTTGTGAACATTGGAAAACTGGGATGCCTTGGTGTGCTCTGCTCCCTGGTAGGGTCTATGTAACACCCAGGAGCTGTTGTCTACATTCCAAAGAGGTTTAAATAAAGGATAAATCTATGTATACGTATATGTTATAATGGAATATCTCCAGGAATTAACTGCCTCAGTAAAAAAAAAATCAAACAAACAAACAAAAATAGGAAGTCTTTTTTTTTGTTGTTTTATTTTGATTTTACACATTTTTTTAAGCTGATAAACTTAGGAGAAGTAAAAAAAAAAAAAACAAAAANAGAAGTAAAAAAAAAAAAAAAAACAAAAAAAAGAGATTGTTATATTGTGCTGTTCGACTATTTTCCAACGTGTTTTTTCATATAATTTATATTTTTTAAAAGTGGGAAAAAAAAAAAGTTTAAAAGTGAGATTTAAAAAATAAAAAAAAAAATAACAAGGAAAAAGCAGGTGCTTTTTTAAAAAACCTGAGCTGAGGTAGCTTAGAGATGTAGCGTGTGTGTGTGTCCGTGTGTTGTGTCTGGTTCCGTTTGGTTTTTTTTAAAGGATTCAAAAAAAAAAAAAATAAAATCCCTCCTCCANAAAAAAAAAAACAAAAAAAAGAGATTGTTATATTGTGCTGTTCGACTATTTTCCAACGTGTATTTTCATATAATTTATATTTTTTAAAAGTGGGAAAAAAAAAAAGTTTAAAAGTGAGATTTAAAAAATAAAAAAAAAAATAACAAGGAAAAAGCAGGTGCTTTTTTAAAAAACCTGAGCTGAGGTAGCTTAGAGATGTAGCGTGTGTGTGTGTCCGTGTGTTGTGTCTGGTTCCGTTTGGTTTTTTTTAAAGGATTCAAAAAAAAAAAAAATAAAATCCCTCCTCCATTGAATTCCTAGAGAAGGAGGGGATTGGTTTTGTTTTAATTGCTGATGCTGGCACATCATTTTGCTGGAGAGTTTTTTATATACTGTAGCCTTATTTCATATCGTATTTTAAACCATGTGAAATTAAAAGAAGAATAATTCCTATCCCTTGGTGTCCATGTGATTATTCCCTGCCTTTCCTCTTTAGATTTGGGACAGAAAGTGGGAAAATAATGTAAAAACATAGAAATTCCAGCAATTTCTCTGTTTTTCCCTTTATTGAAATTGGGGGTTTATGGGGAAGAAGGGCCTTGCTGACATCGCAGCTCATGGTGGGGTGATGCTCCCCCCAGCTCCCTCTCACTCTGGGATCCTGGATCCACATTCCAGGCTCTCCAAACCCTCTCTCATCCCAAATCCTCCCTGTCAGCGTGGGATACCTGTGGTTCACCAGCCCGAATGAGATTCGAGAGTGGCATTTTCCTCAGCAGGATCTCGGGGAATGGGTGTGACCCACTCTCCAGATCCTGTGGCCACCAGTGGGAAGGAGTGCTGGGAATTCACTTTCCTCGTGGAGACCTCGGGCTGCGGCCCATGGGGAGGAGAAATCCACCTCGGCACTCTCCAAATCCTTCACCACTGTGCTTCAGATCCTGGAAAAAAACACATTTGAATCTGCTATGGAATATCCTGTGTTGGAAGGACTCACAATGATTCCAACCCCCAAGCCTGCACAGGAGCTGGGATGTTTTTTCCAGGGAATTTTATGCTGGTTCTGGTGTTTCCTTGTCCTCATCAAGCCAGGAGGAAAACTGCAGTTGGATGGGGCTCGATTGGAGCCTGAGCCTCTGGAAGTGGTGATTAATGAATCCGGCATCCGGGAGACGTTCACGGAGCAGGAGCTGATGCTTATCCAGAAGAGTCTGCGTGATGGGAAGTTCCCAAGGGACACCAGTGACGCTGGATTGACTGAGTCAGCACGAAGCGGGTCAGACCCATGTCTCAGGAATGTGACGCTCGGGCTTGTTGGATACCAGGAAGAGTGGACGAGTCACGGGGGGGATGCACCGGGCGGATCCAGGATACGGAATTCTCCCCATTTATAACAACTGGCCATGCAGGGAACAACATCCCGGGATACTGAAGGATGAGGGTGGAGAAACCCGGTGGTCCTCACGGCAGCCGGGGCGTGGTCCAGGGACACCGCTGCATTCCCGAGGCTCAGCCGATCCCTGACCTCGGAGGGGTCGGACCCAAAGCGAGGACAGCCCTGGGACAGCGCCCAGCCCGCTCCATCCTTCCCTGGAGCCGCGGAGCTCCAAGCGGGAGCGGGACTCGCTTTTCCCTCCGCCGCTGGAGCGGCCGCGGGCCCTTGATCCTGACGCGGCTTTTTCATCGCAGCGGGAGCCGCCGGGGCTCGTGCTCGGCTGTCCCGGGAAAACAAACATCCAGCGGCTCCTTTCGGCCCCTTCCCGCTCCTTTCCCGGCGCCGCTTCCAAGGGCAGCCGCTGCGGAGACTCTGGCAGAGGGGAGCAGCCGAGCTCCGAAGGGATGAAGGTGCCCCGGCTCTCGGGGATTTTCCTCCCTTGCAGGGCCTGGGGATGCCGCAGGTCCCCGCAGCCCGAATCCCGCATTCCCCAGGGACTGCATCCGGTGGAACACTCCCACTAAAAGCACCCAGGGCCTGGGCAGCCCCCGTGCACCTGGAGCTCCGCGGGAAGCGACGCTCATTAACGGCCCCGCGTTAATTATTAACCCCATTAACCACCCTGCTCCCCCAGAAGAAGCACGGGGGGGCTCACGGAGCAGATGAGCCCCCCTGATGCCCCTGGCCAGCCCCCAGCCCTCCTTTTCTCCGGGCCACCTCTGGCTGCAGTCAGATTTGGGGTGGGGAAGATTTGGGGAGGGAGCTGGAGGTTTTCCCATGGAAGAAACCATCACAGTCACAGCTCTGCTCCCCCAAAATCCATCCCCTTTGCAGCATCCTGCAACCAAGCTGTTAATAAAAATCACAGGAATTTGGAATCATAGAATATAATTATTCAGGTTGGAATTCAGGCTGCTCCAAGACCACTAAGTCCAACTGTTTTGTAGAATCATGGAATAAATGAGCTTCATGATAGAATTGAGTTGAGAGGAAGGGCTTTGCTGGGAGTGATGTCCTTCCCAGCAAGAAAATCCTGCCTATGTGTGGAATGGCACCTGGAGGAGGATTTTCCCGGTGTGTTGGCCACGGGTGCTGCTCAGGTGTGGGATTGAACAGAGCCAGAGAGGGCAGAAGGTTTTCCCAGACTCCAGCATGTGATTATCCAGGGATGCACACATCCCGCAACGCAGCGGAGCAGGAGGCAGCGTATCCCGAGGGATGCTTGCGGGATGGAGGGGGTTTCTGTGCCCGAAAACAGCTCACAGAGACACTGGAGCCGCTGCTCCAAGCGGAGACCAGCGAGGGAAAGAGACATTTGCAGCTTAGTGTCTCTTGAATGTCTCTTGAAATGAGACAAACTGGTGTTTGAGGGACATCGAGATTGAAACAGGAACAGGAATTACTGAAGGCTGAAGTGAGGGAAGGGCCCTCTGGAAACCCCTGAGATCCCAGGGAGGTGGAAGGAGGCAGTGAAAGAGGAGAAGGGTGAATTCAAGGCGAGGCAGTAGAAGGATGCAGAGGGAGAGGTGGAAGGAGGAGGATGGGGTGGAAGCAGGGGATGAGCTTGGCTACTTCCCGGGTGATGTTTTCTGGATGATCTTTAAGATCCCTTCTAAGCCAGACCATTCTGTGATTCCACGTGGGATGTGCACATCCTTCCACACATCCCGCTGATGCTTCCCGGGCACAGCACATGTTACACCACGCAAACGGAGGTTTAGGGCTGCCGGGAGGTGCTGGGACACTGTCGGTGCCCACTCCCCCTCCCGGGCCGGCCGTGCCGGGGGTGCTGCCGGGGTTGCCTTTCCGAGTCAGCACTTTCCGCTGTTTGCTTTCCTCCCCCGGCTCCCTCCCGCCGAGCCCCGGCCTCTGAACCTCGGCCAACAGCAACTTTCCGTCTCTTCCAGCGGCCTTTCCCCGCTCCCGGGAGCGCGGCCGTCCGCTGGCCTCGCTTGAAAGCCGCTCCCACAATGAGCCTTTGTGCCAGGCTGCTCCGGAGGGCAGGAATTCGGGATTGCCGGGACACGGGGCCAAACCGCCCGTGGCGGGGGCTGAGGGCCTCGCGGGGAGCCCGGGGCCAGGGCTGCTGCCCCAAATTCTGCATCCCTGGGCAGGGATGCTCCCCAAAGTGTGGCATCCCTGGCAAGAGGATGGTTCCCAAGAGTCCCCAAAATTCTGCATCCCTGGGGTAGGGATGCTTCCCAAGATGCTGCATCCCTGCAGTAAGGATGGTCCCCAAAGCGCAGCATCCCTGGCAAGAGGATGCTCACCAAGAGTCCCTGGCACAGGGGTGTTCCCCAGAATTCTGCATCCTTCAAAGAAGGATGCTTCCTAAAATTCTGCATCCCTGGGGTGGGGGTACTTCCCAAAATGCTGCATTCTTGGGGTGAGAATGCACCCCCAAGGTCCTCATCCCTAAGGTCAGGATATTCCCATAGCTGATTTTGGACAAGGATACTCCCCAGAATCCTGCGTCTCTGGGGTAGGAATACTCCCCAAAATTCTGCATCCATCAAAGAAGGATGCTCCCCAAAAGCTTCATCCCTGGAGTGAGGATACTCCCCAGAATTCTGCATCCCTGGGGTAGGGTTGCTTCCTGAGATGCTGCATCTCTGGGTGAGAATACTCCCCAAAGTTCTGCATCCCTGAGGTGGGAATGCTCCCCAGATGTTGCATCCCCCTCCTGCGTTCCGCATCATTTTGGGGAGGGAAGAGGACACTCCCAGCCTGCTCATGCTGAACTGAGCTCATCTTTTCCTTAAGACAGGGCTATCTTTCCATGGCATAAATTTCCCATTTTCCCATTCCCTGAGCTTGGCTTGCCCTTGATGGACCCAGGAGAGCCTCTCCCTCCTCCACGCTCATTTCTTAACTCTCTTCCCACATTCCCCTTCTCCTTCACCCCTCCTGCGATCCCAAACTCTCCACGCTCCTCCCGGGCTCATCCCTGCCACCCTCCATCCCACATCCTCCTGCTCCAGCTCCGGCACAGTGGAAAAGGCATGGCAGGAGCGGGGCCGTGGATTTCAGCCCCGATTAATGGCGTTTCCCAGCTGGAATGCACGAGGTGAAGCCAGAGCCATGCAAGGCCTTGGCTCAGGGCAGACCACCAACGTGCCCACCACAGACCTCCGGTGAGCCCGCGGCTCTGAGCCCAAATCCAGGGCTTGGAGGGAGCTGGGAGCAGGCTGGGAAAGCTAGAGGGGAGAGCAAAGTCTGCTGAGCTCCAACCCTGCCAGAGATGGGGTTTCTTTTGGAGCAGGGAATCATCCTCTCCAAGAAATAACAAAACTAAAATTCCTCACATTGAGGTTTTTCTTTGGGGTTTTTATGTTTTCTCCCTTCCCTGTCCCAGTTGCTCCTGCAAAATTCCCAGCTGGTGCTGGCATTGCTGTCCTCGTGCCAGGGGCTCTTCTCCAGGGGGAGAATCCTTTGCTCAATGAACCCAGAAAGCCAAGCAGGGGCATCTGGCAGCAGGAAAAGGCTTTGCTTCCTGTCTGAAAGGCAGGAGGGGATGGCAGGGATCTCCAATTGGAGGTTTGGGATGCAGGATCCGTGACTTGGGAGCTGTTGGGAAGTTTGGCCTCTTTCACAATCTTTGCCTCAGTTTCCCCAAGTGCAATCCCAGATCCCAAACCTTCCAGCCTGCCTGAAACACACGAACATTGGGGGTCCCTGTTTGGGAGTGGGATGGGGTGGGATGGGATGGGATGGGATGNAGGGGGCGTAGGACCAGAGGAGGAGGGGGAGTTTGGGGAGTATTTTTTTAATCAGATAAATTATTGCTGGGAAACCAGCCACTTCTCTCCATTCAATTTATACTCTACGGGGAATCCATCTAATACCCCTGCTCAGAGTGTGAGGCAGGACCAGCGAGATGCTGTATCAAACCAGGGAGGGAGGCAAAAGATGGGATGGAGTGCAGGGAATGAACAAACAACAGGAGGAAAGGGCTCTGGAAATGCCTGCAGAGAAGAGGGAAAGCCAAGGGATGCGTCTGCAGCTCCTCAGACAAGGGAGGAGGGGAGAAAATGGGTTTCTCTGCCGGCAAATGGGAGCAGGCTGGAGCGTGGGGTGGGGTGGGGTGGGATGGGATGGGATGGCTGCTCCTTCCAGCCCCACCACCATGATGCTTCATTTTCCCAATCCCCTGAATCCTCAGCCGGTATCAACCCAGCATGGCAGAATAAACCCATTCCCACATTGCTGCCACCTTTCCCCACCTCTATCCCAGATATTGCCCAGGAAAGTGGGATGAGGGACACTGGGGGACATTATTTGGGGTTTCCCTGGTTCCCCTGGTGACACCACGCCCTACACCCGGGAGCTGGGAGCATCCCTGAGGGGGTCAGGATCCTGTGGGAAGCCTGGTGGGATGTCCTGCCCAAACAGCTCAGGGCATTTGCTTCCTGTGAGCTGCCCTTGCAAGGGTTCTGTGCTCCCAAACACATCCCAAATGCTTTCCCAGGAACATGGGGAACAGCTGAGACATCAACACAGAGGATTAAAAAATTAACCTGGGTCGTTTTGGACCTTAACGATGTGCAAAAGCTCTGCAGAGCCTCATCCAGCTGGATTTGTCCTGCTCTTTTGGAGTCGGGGCTCAGGAACACTGGAAATGGGGTTGGTGGCAGTGGCTGCACCTCAGGGACAGTGAAGGCACCTGGAGGCACCGTGTCCTCATCCTGTGCCCCAAACCCTGGGATAAGGTGACCCTTTTGGGCCTGGACTGAAGGCGTTTTGCAGCATCTGTTCTCAATTCCCTGCCAGCTCCTCTTCCCACACCCCTCCAAACCCTTCACCTCGGTACCCCCGGTCTGGCCAGGTGGAAAGTCCTCACTGGAGGAGAACTCCCTATAAATCACTGAGATCTGCATCACCATGCTGGGTTTTCATCACAAAATCCCCTCAAAAAATTCTCACTCTCAGCACGAAGCTGGCACAGCCCTGGTTTGACTCTTCCCTCCTCCATGAAATCCAGCCCTGGCTCAGCTGCTGGCATGGGGTGAGATGGGTGTTTATTTTTCCCTTTCCCCTTTTTTGATATTTATTTTTCCCTCTCCCCTTTTTGCGATCCTGGGCTGCTCCTGTGAGGTCCCACTTTCACGGCAGAGCCAATTCCCGATGATAAAAATAGAAGACAGGGGCTTCCTGCCAGCAAGGGAAAGAGGAGGAAGGGAGATGAAATGCCAAATAAATGAATAAAAGTGAGTGAGTGGCACTCAGAGAGCTGCAGGAGGATTTGAGGATCCAAGGAACTTCTGACTGGGTGGGATCAGCACAAGGAAAGGGATCAAAGGGAGTGATTTTGCCACCGTCCTTGGGTGACGCTGGGGTGCGTCCCCTTTGCTGGTGTGAAGCAATGGATTTATGACCTTCAGTGTGAATCCAAACCCTCCAGCCTCTTTCCCAGCTGGATCTGGAAATCTCTGTCACTGCTGACCTATTCAAAGGCCGTGCCAAACTTTGGTCTGGGGTGTGCCAAAGGGTTTGGATCCCACGGCGTCCGGTCTGATGCAGTTTCTGTGGGATGCCGGCACTTCCGGGGGCCCCCGGGAGCCCCAGCACCCAAGGGTGCCTTTCCAAAGGGTAGGATGAGATGTGTGAGGTGCTGTTTGGTGCTGCCCTGGGATTTGCCAGGTTTTGGGAAATTCTGTCATGGAATCCTTGAGAGTTTGGGTTGGGAGGGACCTTAAAGCTCATCCCATTCCACCCCCTTCCATGGGCAGGGACACTTCCACTACCCCAGGTTGCTCCAAGCCCCCTCCAACCTGGCCTTGGACACTTCCAGGGGTCTCAAGTCTATGCATCCTTATCTCCCCAGTAAAACAAGGATAATAACCATAAAAAATGGTGCCTGGTCTCACATCTCTGCCAATATAAGTCTGATTTTGGGGTGAAAAAATAGGGAATGTGAACCAGGAGAAGCAGGAGCATCACGGAGCTGTGACAGCTTTCGGGCTCAAACAACACAAATATTTACAGCCCAAGGAGAGGAGCTGCAAAATTGTCAGCAGTTCAGGAGAGAGCAAGGAAAACTATACAAATGAGGCTCTGGGAGCTCCATTTCTCTCCCTGTGTGTCGTAAAGGATTTGTCCAAATCACAGTCTCCCTTCCTCCATGGGGAAGGGAAATTTGGCCATGAAGGTTTGGGAGGCAAAAACTGATCAGTGAACAGAGAGTGGCAATGTGGAAGGTGTTAATTGGTGAGGTTTGTTAAGCTCTGGAAGGGTTTGCTCGGGAATGCTGTGGCTTGTATGGAGCCTGGGGTTCGTTTTTTCCCCTCACCCCCCAAACATGTTCTGTAGCTTAAAGAAATCATTCCCTGCAGCAGGACACAGCAGCTCCTTGCAGGGATCCTGTCTGGATGCCAAGGCTGTGGTGCTGACAACAAACCAGGGATTTTCACACAAGTTTTGGGAGAGTTTCTGCAACTGAACCTTATTTATAGTTGGAAATGTACCTTGGTGCCAACGGCAAATCCATCCTGGAATGCTGAGCCCAGCTCGGGAGTCCGGCATCAGAAGTGGAGCTGCTGGAGCGAGTCCAGAGGAGACCATGGAGCTGCTCCAGGGCTGGAGCCCACTCTGCTCTGGAGCCAGGCGGGGAGCGGTGGGTGTGTTCACCTGGAGAGGAGAAGGCTCCGGGGAGAGCTCAGAGCCCCTTCCAGGGCCTAAAGAGGCTCCAGGAGAGCTGGAGAGGGACTGGGGACAAGGGATGGAGGGACAGGACACAGGGAATGGCTTCCACTGCCAGAGGGCAGGGAGAGATGGGCTATTGGGAAGGAATTGTTCCCTGTGAGGGTGGGCAGGCCCTGGCCCAGGGTGCCCAGAGCAGCTGGGGCTGCCCCTGGATCCCTGGATGTGTCCAAGGCCAGGTTGGAGGGGACTTGGAGCATCCTGGGACAGCGGGAGGTGTCCCACTGGAATAAAGTGAGCTTTAAGATCCACTCCAACCCAAACCACTCTGATTCCATGATCCCTCCCTAATCCCAGGATTACCACATTGCAGCAGTAGCAAAACAGGATTTTGCATGTTCCCCTTCCCAACCACCTCGCACTGCACCAACCCAACCCAAAGCTGGTGCCCATCCCCCAAACCTCCCAACCTGAACCCAAAATTCCCAAATCACAACCAGACAGGCCAGGAAGAGCTGGATCAGCCTTTGCCTGGTCACGGTGAATCATCATTGGCAGGGCTGTGCCAGCTGCTTGCTCAGCCACCAGCAAGGAGGGAAAAACTCCGAACAACCCAATAATTCAACAAAAATCCATTTGCAGTTTGTCTCAGGCAGATCCCCTCTGTGTACGCACAACACTGGCAGGAAAACTCTGTGCTCTTTCCATAGGAGCATTCCTGGTATCAGCCTGGGGATCTGCGCAATCCTTCTCCGATAAAATTAGCAACGAGGAATGTGCAATTCCTACTGGGACGGTTTATGGAAATGATAAACAGAAATAGAACAAATCCAGGTTTGATGTGTGGATTTAGAAATCTCAGCAGCTCCAGCACTGGATTCCCCCTCTCTGAGCTTCAGGACTGTGGGAGAGGGGGAAACTGGAGCACAGGCTGCTTCCAGAAGTGGCACATTTTAGTGAAATTGGTTTAATAAACAATTTGTGTTGTGATTCCATCTTGTTTAACCACACAAGAAAAGCTGAGGGGAATCACTTGGGGGCTGGTTTGTGCTTGCCTGGGGTTTGCACGGATCTGCAAGTGGGGCGTCCCTCCCCAGTGTGGAGATGGAGGTGATCCCTTGGAGACAAGGGCTGGATTAGCTCAGGGATCTGGGTACGAGAAGAATTGGAAGGATTTCACCCCAAATCCTGCCTTGGCCATGGCCAGAATGGCACAGGAGGGAGGCCAGCACAGAGCAGGTGACTGTCCTCCAGAGCTGTGTGTTGGGAGGACCTACATCCCCCCCTCCAGACACCACATCCCTCCCTCTGGAGAGCACATCCCACCCAGTCTCCCAGCCCCACTGACAATTTTCTCAGACATTCCTTCTCAGCACTAGCGCTCCTTGTTTGGGGTTATTGTGACTCCAGAAATAAACACAGGAGGTTCTGCTGGGGGATAAAATTGCTGTGTGGTTTTCCCTGCCCGACTTCTGTGCGCTCGGCTTCCAGATGCTCTGGAAGGGTCGGCTCTGGGAGAGTAGTGGTGACGTGGCCTGGGAAAAGCAGGGCTGCTTAAAGCCAGTCAGTGGGGTCCCAAAATTCCAAGCCTGATGTTAAGGAGCAGGAGCTGATGGAGCTGTGGAGAGGGGGAGTGAGCTTGGCAATGTGAAGGTGCAATGGGAAGGAATTCTGGTGTTCCATGTGCTTTCCTTATGGATGAGGAAGGTTTTGTCTGCAAAGGTGGATTTGTTCCAAAAGCGCCGAATCAAGATAAGTCACATCCTTAGAGAGATCAGAAGCGCTGACAAGCATGAGCTCAGTTTTGTCTTCCCTGTTTTCTTCAAAAAACACCAGGAGTCGTTGGAGACAACTCAGTTCCTGTTTGCTTTCCTTGTCATGCTCTGGTGACACGGACAGGCCCAACCCAGGCATGTCCTGGTTTTGGCTGGACAAACTCTGTCCAGGAGCTCCACCTCACCCACGTGTAGCCACCAAAACCACTGGCATGGTCTCTGACTCGATCCCGAAGCTGCAGCACTGGGATGGGATGGATATTGGGGGACTCCAGATGAGGAGTCCCATGGCGTCTTCATGGGGACGGAACCTCAGCCTCCAGCGATGTCTTTTCAGGAACATCCCTCAGAAAACCAGCCAGGGAGGAGACCAACAGATCTCCTCAGGAAAAGCAAAGCCTGGAATAGGAAAGCTGGTGACCAATGAATGGGAGTCCAGCACAGGGACTCTGAGCTGGGAAGATCCCAGCCTGCGAGATGGGCTGCCTAACCCAATCCAGATTTCCGCAGGAAATAACTCCAGGACATTTCCACCACAAACTATGCGCTGCTGCTGCTTGGATGAGTCCGTACGCCGTCATCCCGGGCTATTTTTTCCCCATCCTCCCTTCCAAGCATTGTTCCAAGGCCGAGGCCGCTGCCGCAGCCAGCTGGGTGCCCTGGGAAAGAACTTCCCCAGCGCTTTCCCTGTCCCCGGGAAGGACACGGCGGGAAGCAGACAAGAGGCCTCGCCGAAGCCAGCGGGAAGCACGCGGTGGGTGTGGGGTTATCCAGGAATGCGGTTCTGAGGAGGGAATGCCGGCTCTTCATCTCCATCACCAGAGGGACAAAGCTGGGACCCAGCTGGTTGCTCAGGCTCCACACACGGAAGTGTGGGCTGGGCTTGGGAGCCAGGATGGGGAAGACAATATCCGTGCGCTTTCCAGGAATGAAGATGAACATGAGGGACCATGACCTCCAGCAGGGCTGAACAGGCCAAGGCAGCCCCAGCTTGTTCTCCTCTTCCCAGCCAGATATTGGGAGCTGTGGAATGTGTGCTCAGGAGTGCCAGGGCTCTGGCAGCTCCTTGGAGACTTGAGCTGCCACACAAAGGAAAGCCTGAAAACATTCTTCCTGGAAAAGGCGATAATCCCTCAAGGCAATTCTCTAGGTGAAGAATGGGATTCCTGATAAATGGTTTGTAAAAGATGTCTGCCTTCCATAGAAATTCTGGGATTGGCATTACCAAAGAGGGGAAGGAATCAGCACAGAAATACAAATTGTCTGGGAGTAAAGGGGGAGAGTTTGGCTTTGGGCTGAAAAAGTTAATTTTCTGGGGTTGGAGAGAAATCAAATGAAATCAAAACATGTTTTGATCAGCTCTCCAAAAATTTCCAGGATCTTATTCTCCCAAAGGCTCCTGATACTGGAGTCTGTAATCCAAGGAGAGCAGCATGGCATGAGGACTTTGGAGGCACCCAGAGGGAGGGAGGGAAGGAGAGATGGACAACGGATGGATGGATGGATGGATGGATGCATGGATGGATGCATGGATGGATGGATGGAAGGAAGATGGATGATGGATGGAGGGATGGATGGATGGATGGATGGATGGATGGATGCATCGATGGATGGATGGATCTCCCTGGGAAGAGAGAGGTGACCCAGCCAACCTGATGAGGTTTTGTGGTGGAGGGTGTTGCCACCGATGTATCCCAAATAATCTGGTGTCCATCCAAGTCTCTGGAGAAGCCTGAGAGAGGTAGGATGGATGGATCCATCTGTCTGGGTAGAGAGAGGAGATCCAATAAATCTGACCAGGTCTTGCTGAAGCAGGGCAAGGCCCTCAACACATCCCAAATAATCTCTGAAATTCCATGATCTCCTTGTTTCTCTGGACAAGGAGAAATACTGTTTCCAGGAGTTGCAAACAGGGCAATCCCATGGGATTTTAAGACATTTGGGGGTTTTCCACACAGGTCCAGGCTGGCTGGGGTGAGGGCAGCAGGAATTAATGCCCTGAGCTTCTCTCAGCCCCTCAGCAGCAGCTGCCTTGGCCTGGAGCCCAGGAAAGGATTTACAGGGACAAGAGCAAAGGATAAATTTCACCTCTGGATTGCTGACAGCTGGAGCTACCTGGAAGAGGAAACTTCCTTTTTAATGTGCTGTTTTTGGAACATCTGTTGGAGAAGGAGTTTGGGGAGCCTGGGCATTTCCTCCTGGGGCTGATCCAATGAATCCAGCACTGGAAAACTGCAAGCACAAGCAGGATAACCGTGGGGGTGGCTCTAAGGTGCCTTCAGCCAGGGTGATGGAGAGTTTCGCCTTCCCAGGAGAGATTTGGCTTGGACTGGACAGCGTTGCTTTCATCCCAGCTTTCCTGATTCCTCCTGAAATCCCCGATCACCCAGGATTTGGGAGCAGCAAGCTGTGGTTTTTGGGAATGAAGGAAAGCAAATAAAGTATAAGGAATAAAGTAAAGTTGTATTTAGTGATGTTTTTCCCAGGAAGGGATTGAAGTTAGCTGGGAATCGCTGGAGGTGAGGAAGAGGCTGGTCCTGGTGGTGGCTTCCTGGATGTTTCCAGGATGTTTTATAGGCACACAGGGAAGAAGGAAAACGCTCTGATCCACTTCGTTTTGACTCTGCCATCACAAACCTCTCACTCCCAGCCCTCCCCATATCCCAGCAGTGGCTTTCCCACAGAAGAATCTGGGATCTGAGCATGGAGAAATCCTCAGCAGAGAGCAGGGAAAGCAGGGGGACCCCAGCGGCCCCAGGGGTGCCTGGTCCTGCCCTGCCCTGCTCCCACCCTCCCGGAGAGCAACTTCCAAACTCCTGCTGGAAACGTGACCCTGGCTGCCCCGCAGGAATGAAGGGGTTCACCAGAGCTGGTACCAAAATTCCCCAAATCCCTGAGCAGTGTGGAAGGCCTGGGATCTGAGCATGGTCCCCGGCATTAATCACTGTAATAGAAACCAGAGCTGGCTCTGGGCCCACGGAGTCCATGCAGCCCCTGCCGAGGCTTTGGGAAATTCACAGGCTGAGGAACGGGCAGCAAAAGAAATTCCAGGCAGGGCTTTGACTTTTTTTTTTTTTCTTTTTTTTTTTTTGTTTTTTTTTTTGTTAATTAAGTGGAATTTCAAAATTGGAAAAATATAAAAGGAGTAAAAATAAAAACAGCAACAGCAAAACCCTCACTGAGCTGCTGAGCCTGAAACTCCCTCCTCTTCCTCCTCTCCCACCCATTTCCACCTCCCTAGACTGAATTGAAAATCCCTCCACCTCCCTAGAAATTCCCTATATTCTGCTTCCCACTCCCTACACAAAGCTCAGCTGGGATGGTGGGAGCAGGGAGGAAGGACCATGGGGAAGAGAAAAGGACAGGTGGGACAGGGCTTGGAGCAAGCTGGGATAGGAGAAGGTGTCCCTTCCCATGGCAGGGGGTGGGACTGGGGAAGCTTTAATGTCCGTTCCAACCCAAACCATTCTGGAATTTCATGATTCCATGAAAATGGAATTCCTCTTCTGATCCAGCTGAGGAGGAGTTTCATGGCCTGGGGATCAAAGGGTGGTGGATGGTGTCAGAGCCACACCATCCTACAAGACCTCAGTGAGTCCCACTGGGATTTATGGTTGGACTTGATGACCTTAGAGATCTTTTCCAATCAAAATAATTCCATGATTCTGTGATTTCAGGTGCTGCTGCTTGACAATAAACATCTCATCCCAAACCTTTGGTCAGGAGGAGCAGAGATGGAGAAGCCAGGGTGACAGGATTGGGTCTAAATCCTTGCTTCTGACCCTTCTCCATCCCTGGGAACCTCACATTTGGATTTTTCCCACTTCTCCAGCTGTGTCAGGTGGGATGAGCTCAAGTAAAGATTGCTGCAAATGCAGGAATCACAGGAAAACTTATGAGAGGAGGATTCTCGAAACACTTAATGAGGTTTCACTTAATTATCTCCTCTCCCCACTCTCTAGGAACTGGTTGAAAGATGATGGGGAGAGAAATCTCTCCAGAATTTTATTGGATGATGCCAAAACATGAAAGGATTTTTTTCAAATCAGTGTCCAGAATCATTTGGAGTCACTGGGATGTTTTGGAGCATCAGGGCTTGACATCCAGACAAAGAAAATTGCAATCAGGGAAAAAAATCCACTCCAGCTCGCCCATCCTCCCTCCTGCAGCTTTTTCCCACCAGAAGAAAACTTGGATGTTTTATAGAATTGTTTAATAACGTGATGACAGTCCCAGCCCCTGCTGCAGGCTGCTCCCTGGGGGATGCTGAACTCCAACCAGCTCCAAATGCCCTGGTCCCTCCTCCTGGAGGAATTTTCCCTCCTCCTGGAGGAATTTTCCCTCCAGGAGAGTTTTCCATGTGGAGTGAGGGCATTTTCCCTTTTTCTCTATGTTCCTGCTGCTGGGACGTCACATGTGAGGGTGGCACACGGAAATGTCACTTCAAACATTGGAATTTTTGTTAAGCTCATCTGGGCAGCAAGTTTCAGCATGTCCCAAAGATAAACAGGGAAACTGAGGCACACGGTGCCTGTATTCCCAGTGGTGCTCTTGGGGAAAAAGGCAAGAGGGATTGCCCTTCATTTTACCTTTGCCATCACCCTCTCTTTCCCAAGAATATGACAAAAAGAGGCTGAAAATTGTCTGTTTAATCAGAGCTTCATTCTTACAGCTGCCCTGAAAGCACAACCTCGTGTGTTTGCCTTATCCCAGCATCCTGGAGCCTCTTCAGGGACGGGGCAGTGTTGATCTGAGAGGAAAGATGGGGCAAAATCCAACAGTTTCTGCCCACGCATGGCAGCGCTGAAAGAGATCTTCCATCCCAGATGGATGCAATTAGGGGCAGACAGCAGAGAAAATATTCCACAGGTGCTGTGGGACCTTTGTGGAAACTTCAGATGCTGCTTTTCCCAGAGCTCCCAATCCCAATGTCCTGAATTATGGCTGTTTTCCCCACATGTGCGACCTGGCCCGAGGGTTTAGGAGACACTTGGATGGTGCTGGAGGAGATTTTTTCTTTTTTTCCCTTTTTGTCTTCTGCTGCTTTTCCCAATTTTATGCCCTGCTCCATCCTAAAACCATGGTTTTCTTGGCTTCTCCCCGATTTTCAAAGGTTTGATCCCAGATGTGCAGCCAAGCACCTCCCTCTCACCACCTTGAATCCCTTTCTCTGGCATCTCTCTCTCCTCACAGCTTTGAAATAAGCCCTCTTCTTGCCCCAATTTTCCTACATGGATAAAAAATCCCAAGATTTTCCAAGGAAAGCACCACAGGGAGGCTCTGGTCACTGCTGGCCGTGAGAACTGGGGCTTTTAGGAGGGAGTTTTTGACTTGGCTTGTTTTGATTTATTTTCTTTCAGTGGATGCAAAGTGAGTGGGGCAGCCTTGCTTCATGTGGAGAGCATCCCACGTGTCCATGGGCAGCAGCTTTGATTTTGGCCAGGGCTGTGTGAAAACTTGCATGAAATTCCCCGTCTCATTCTCAGGATATGAAGGGGAAGGCAAAACCCACTCCTGCTCAGTGCCTCAGTTTCCCCACCTTAAAACTGATATCAAGAATATCAGTTCTTCTCAGTGTGGCTTTTTTTGTTTTTGTTTTTTTTTTTCAGAAGGGATCCCCATGTTCTTCGTTTTAGGTCCAGGGCTCAGAGCTGAACAGGACCAGCGGAAAGGATGGAAGGATGGGGGAAAAAGCCAACAAAAAGTGGGGGACAATTTTTTTCATGGCCACGCAAACAGCACAGCAAATCCACAATTTTCGCAGGGCCGGGAGGAGGCAGATTTTGACCCTGCCGGTATTTTTGGCAGCTGCTGCCCCGGGCGGCTCTGCCCGGTCACTCAGCCCATTGAGGAGTTTGGGTGGCAGCGCCGTGCCCGGGGCCGTTTCCTGCGGCAGGGCCCCGCCACACCGGGAGCTGCTGTTCCCATCCGCTCCCCCTCTGCCGGGGCCTTTCGGGTCAGCGGCGCTGCTCCCCTTCCACCCCAGGAGAGGGACAGGGAGCAGCCTCCCCCCCATTCCCCCACTGCTGCCCCCAAGCCCCCACGAGGAGCTTTGGTGTTGGGATGAGCCCCCGGCCCCCACGGGAGGTCACCCATGGGGGCACGTTTGGTGACCTTTGGCCCATTGATCCCAAAGAAAGCGGCTTTGCTCGTCAGTGAGGCTTCATCACTCCAGTGCGTGGCTGAGCCCGATGGCATCCACCTTTCCTCCAGGAATTTGGAGTTCAGCAGCCAAATTTATGCTGAGTGTGGAGATGCCGGGCTGCAGCATGAGCTCAGCCCCTTACCAGCCACCAGAGAATCTCCAGAAGATTCCAGGAGCCTGTAGGGAACTCTGTGACTCTTCTCGGGAAAAATGGAGGGATTCCTGTTAAAAGTGATCCGTTTTCCTCATTCCAGTAAAATGACTTTGGCTGAGAGATGAGGGAATCTGGTCCTCAAAGGAGCCGTGGGGATGGAGATTCAGCAGCACCAAAGGTCATGGCCTGGGAGCTTTAGGGTTTTTACATGAAACAACCCCAAAATGTCAGGAAAATTTCTTCCCTCTTGTCCAGTGTGTGGACTTCACCTCCTGCCTTATTGAGTATCCCCAGGCCAGGACAATCAGGTCCCTGCGGGCACGTCCAGGCTCGGGCAGGAGGACGGAGCATCCCTGGGAAATCCAGCGCGTGGTTTTAATTTTCCTCCTGCTCCGGAGAGAAAAGGAAGCCCAGAAGATTTATGGGCTCCCTGTTCTTCCTGGAGGTTTATAAATAGCCTTTCTCAGGTGCTGGGCACATGGGGGCCTTGGGGGAACGCCGGGAGGGATCAAAAGCAGCATTGGGTCCCTCCTCCTCTCCCCTCTCCAAGTGTCTGATCCCTGCCCTCACCTCTCTGCTCCAGAATGGAGATTCACTGGATGATTTCGCTGCCTGAAATCCTGAAATCCCCAAATGAGCCCCCTTTGGAGCACCAGGACTGCCCCTGGCTTTGATGTCTGCCCTGGGAAATTCAGGTTATCTCAACTGCTGTGGGGGAGAGGGAGAAGCTCTGGGAGCCCCCAGGAGGGGACCCCTCCTCACCCTACCAAAATGGTCTTTGGGAAGAAGGAAAGCACTCTGGGAATTAAAAATAAAGCAAAATCCATATAAAAAAATAAACCTGAGGAAGTTGATTCCACACCGTCTTTGCACAGAAGTGGGTCAATAACTCTGTCCATAACTTTGGGGTTTAGCATTAATATTCGCTTGAAACAAAATTTATACCTGTTTAATAATTTATACCTGTTTTTTAATTTATTAAAAAAAAATTGTACCTGTTTTTATAATTCTTACTGAGACGTTTTCCCAGTATTTTTTTAAACTGAAAGTTTTTAGTTCTGAAAGAAAAGTTTAATTTGACAATGGAAAGTTGAACCCCACTCACAACCAACTGCTCCAGGAGAGGAAAGGGAAGCTCTGGAGGAGGCAGAGGTGGCAGAGAGGGAAAAAGCATTTTGAAAAAGTGAGGATGATGCCTTCTAGCATCAAGGCATCAAGGGAAATAATTTCTGTGTTCTGGCTCATTCCTCTTTTAGCTGAATTTCTGCGTTCTTAATGACAGCATCCAGCTTCTTTGGCAGGCTGGAAGGCAACACTTGGCTTTTCCAAGGAGCTGTTGATGTGAATTCCCAGGAAAGGGAAAAGCAGATCATTCATACCAAGAAGTAAAAGCCTCTAAGGACCCTTTATGAAAAGAGAACAACAACTTCAAACGGCACATGGCTCAGGTTTTAAGAGACGTTTCTAACTCGAGCTCTGGCTTTGATTCACCCCCCGATCCCCTCAGAAGGCTCAGGGTCACCAGGACAGACCGGCGGAGATGCCACCTTTTGGTGAAGCCACCACCACGCAAGCCCCAGCCCACGGGTGGGGACAAAACTCCCGAAAATCCTCTTTGGGAGACGTCCCGGCAGTCTCTGGAAGGGGTAGTACCAGAAAAAAGCTCACTGATGGTTTTCTGGTAACTTTTTAGCGAAAGGGGAATTTTCCTCCAATGTTTTTTAGGGAATGGGGCATTTTCCCCCAATGTTTTTTAGAGCAAACAGAGATTTCCCCCAATGCTTTTTAGGGAAAAAGGAGTTGTCCCCCAAGGCTGGAGCTGTAACCGGGAATATTTCTCTTTCCCTGCTGCCAGCAATTATCACACGATCCTTATCTCCCACCATTAGTGGGAGTTAGGAGCAAACACAGCTAGGGGCTAATCCTCCTCCTGCCCTGCAGCACCCAGGGACACCCCAGCCCAAGCCAAGATAACATTTTCCATGGGGAAGCAGCTCCCAGAACGGCTGATGGTAAAATTGTGCCAGGATTAACCTTTCCAGACCCCTCTTGGAGTTTTGAAAGTGGTTGGGGTTTTTTTTCTCGGATATGTCAGGCCCAGGAATAAATAGATGAGAGAAGTTTTCCAGCACTCAATGATTCAAATCTCCTTCCCTTCCGCTTACAAGGGGTTTTTTTTGGTTTTTTTTTCAGATGCCTTTCCTGATTTCAGCGCAGATTCGCGCAGAGGGGCTGTAAATGGAGGATTAAAACTCCTCAGTAAACAACGCCGCTCCACACACACTGGGAGAAGATTTCCAGGTGATATAACTCCACCAACGTCAGCAGGGATGGAAAATCCTCGTCAATAGAATTGCAAAATGAGCAGCTGCTGGTTTAAAGTCACTGTTTTACTACCAAATGATGAAACAACGGCTTTTTAGCTAATTAGTATGGTTTAAATCTGGGTTTGAACCCGTCCTTTTGCCCGAGCCCCGGGGTCTGAGCCGTCCTGGCAGCCCTCTCCCGCTGCCGGCTGACACACGGGGCTGGTTTGGACGGGCGGGGGCACCTTTTGGGCTCACAGACGAATGATTCCCAAACTTCCCAGGGAAAACAGGCTCCTACACCCACCGGATTTCCCAATCCTCGGCGTGCTGACCCCGTGGCCAGCTGGATTTAAGGGATTTGGGCACTTGCACGACTCCCTCCGGGCCCCGCGGCCTCTGCCTGTGCTCTCTGGGGCGGCATCTCCTGAGTTTAGCAGAGAGGATTTCCAGGCTGCTGTTATCCCTGGGGATGGCCATTCCCAGCACTCCGGGTGCCCCAGGATGGGCAGATCCCCTGACAGCAGCAGCTGAGCCCTGCTACCAAGCCGCTCCCCAGAGCTCCTCCGTGTGCTCGACCCCACCGTGGAACAGCCCCAGGGAGCAGCTCCAGCCCTGCCGGCCCACCCGGGAGCTCCCAGGAGTCCCCAGCAGCAGCCCTGGGCTGCTCGACCTCACCCTGAGGAGCTCCCGTGAACTCCAACGCTCCCGAGCCACGAGGCAGCGTGTGGGGACGGGGATCTAACCTGGGGGATGTGTTCGGTGCCCCAGCAGGGATTAGGCTGGAGCAGAGCTAAGCCCGGCCTGGCAGGGGTGATGGAAAGCAGATGCTGCCCTCGTCAGCTCTCCGGTTCTGAGGGCCTGCTGGGAAAAGCAGGATCAGAAGCAGTTCCTGGAGGTTTTCTGGTGGGACAGCATCCATGGAAGCTGGAGAGGAGAGGGGGAAGGCAGAGCCCCCCAGGAAGCAGGAAGGAAGCAAAGGGGGGAAGAGAAATAGAGGGAAAAGGGCACAGAAGGACGGGGGTGAGGCACCAGGGCAAGGCACCAGCTCCTCCACAAAAGAGGCCAATGGAGCAGCACACTCTCCTTGATGGGAGCAAAGATTTCCAAAATAAATCGGTGTTTTCTTGCTCTTCCCTGTTTCCCTTCCAAAAAAGGATGAGTTTCCACCTAACCCAAAGCTGAACTTCTTCCCCACAAAGCACGCATGGCAAACAGGGCCATTTTTAGGATAATTCTTATTTAACCTGAGCATCTTCTTTTTTTTTTATAAGTCAAAAAATAATCTTACAAAGAAGTGGTTTAGGTAAATGGATAGAAAAAAAGCCATGGAAAGGGTCGCATAATCTGTATAATTTTCTGTGTTGGCAGTTTTTCTCATCTTCCAGGATAAACTCAAGACTCAGGGAGCTTCTGCCTATTCCCACCCCTGGCTGTCTCAGCCCCAGTGAATGAACACTGATTTATCCTGGCAGGAGACCTGGATTGCAGCCTGGAAATGGGGGATGGAGCAGCTCTGGCCCCGCAAAGGTGAGCAGGGAAAAGCTCAGCTCCTTTTGCTGGCACTCCCACAGCTGCAGTTGTCTCTGCACAAGGTCTGGGTGATCTATTAAACCTCTCAAATCAGGATTTAATTTAGTTTTAATAAGACAGTTTGGGAGATGTTAATTAAATTGAGTTATTAAAGCCACATGGGCTGGACTTGGCTGATACATTTCCTTCTTTATTAAGTCCATNTGGATGCAGCAGCACATTCAAAGAGTTTCTTTTTCCTTTGTTGAACTAAACACATGGAGATGAATAAACACCAAAAACCAGGCAGGTGAGCTCAAATCCTCCCAAGATTAGCAAGGCCTGGCTTAAGGATGAAGCCAAAAGGATGAAATCCTCGAACCCAAGGGTCCAACAGATCTCTGCACCCTTAATCCCAAAATTTCCTCCAAATTCCATCCTCACTGCTGGATTACTAATGGGAGTGAAGCTGGATCCTCATTCCCATCCATCCACACTCCAGCAGGGAAAACTACAGGAATGCAAGATTTTGTCATTTTACCTAATCAGATTTTTCCTACCTCTGGCAAAAAATGCTTCTGGGAATGTCTTCAGCTGCAGGAATTGTCAGGGTGATTGGGTTAAGCTGAAGAAAAACTCCCACGTGCCTTAGAAATGACAAATATTTTATTATCTGGAAGTGTAAGCAGCTCTAATTAGCTAAGCAGGCCTGAGTTAATTGATTTAGAAGCTTTAGAGGATGTAATGCACTGGTGAGACAATCCGAAGGGTCCTGGGGAGGAAATTCATCCTGCACTTCCCAAATTATCCTGTTCTTTATGCCTGGGCTGAGCACAGAGAGCTCCTGGTCCTGCCCCAAGGACTGCAGAGGATGGAGAACCCACCAGGCTTTGTCCCAGCTCTCTCCTGCTTTACTCCGGAATTTTTTCCTTTTCCAAAGCCTCTCTGGCTATTATTTATGGTGTGTCAATACTGGCAGCTCCCATCCCCTCTCTGCCAATGACTCCTGGTTGATTTTGGTCCTTCTCTACCCTTTTCTGTGCAGTGCATGGATGGAAAGGGATTAACAGCACCCGGGAAAAATCCTGGGGATCTTTATATCCACCAAAGCTGGAAAACACAAGGGATCATTGGAAAATAACCCAAGACCCCCTTCTTTCCATGCCTGTTCCCTAAAAAGAACTTTGTGCTGGGTTTCTGATGGCTCCCAGTGCAGACCCCTCTGCTGGCCCCTTCTTAGGAGGATTAAGCTCTAAAAAGGGGGAATTTTCTATTAAAAATTGTATTAATGAAATGTGTCCCTTGTGCCATACAGGTGTTCATTTTTTCCAGGGTGGAAAAGGTCCTTAATCCCAATGGAATTGCTGGGGAAATGGAGGCAGGAATGGGCCAAGCTCTCTGTGGATGCTGCTCATGCCTGGTGGCACTGAGACGTTGCTGGATGTGATGGATGTGTTCCCAAGGACACTGGATTTAAGCTGAACATCCCCAGAGCCAGGTCTTGCAGGAACAGCTGGAATTCCACAGCCTCCAGCTGGACTTTTCCAACCTGCCCAGAGCCACCAAGGGTTCCTGTCCATCCTGTTCCCTGTGGATGTGGATAATGCCAGGGGAGATGCCTGTCCCCCGTGCACATCCCCCCCTCCCAGCCACGTTTATCCTTCCATCGCAACAATATTCTGCTTATCCTGGTTCCTCACAGCCTGGATCATCCCACAGGGAATAAGGGGGGAAAGGCTCAGAGCCTGGGGAACTTTCTGAGAGGGCTGGTGAGGAAAGGACTTGGATTTTCCTGGTGTGGGGAGGGGGATGTTGCAACACGAATGGAAATGAGAGGGTTTGGGAAATCTGAGGAGGGGTTTTATTTGGAATATTGGAGGTCTCCAGGGGACTTGTTTCCTTCTTCACCAGAGGAATGTTTAATCAAGAAAAAAAAAGCAGGAAGTTTTGGGGGTTTAGCCCCTAAATATGTAAATTTCTGCCCAAACTTCCCGTGCTGCAGGGAGTTCCTGACTGCCCAGGCTTTGCAGCCCTGTTTGGCATCTTTGGAGTTCTGCAAATCCTCCCCATCCCATTCCAGCCAATATCATGGAAACTTCCCCTCCTCTGGCCCTTCTTGCTCTTCCTTCCCCTGGGTACAGGGAGCCACCACCACCTCTCCTCTGGAGTGGAATGAAGGATATTTCATGGGAATCCTGGAATGCTGAGTTGCCTTTGGTCCAGAGCTGCTTCCAGCTGAGGAAGGGAAGAAAGGGTCTCACAGGGGAAAAAAAGGGATGGGTACTTGTGGGATTTATCCAGCAGTTTCCCAGCTTTGAAATATCCACAAATCCATGTTCCTGACTTCTTCCCATCTTTGCTGTTCAGATCTCTTGTTTGTCCTCATCCCATGTGCTCAGAGCTCTTCTGCTCCTCTCAATCCCTTTACAAGGAAGAAAACCCATCCTGTAAATGATACGACTTTCCCTGTCATGGGTAAAACTCCTCCCTCAGAGAACTTTGGATTCCCCTGGAGAAGCTAATCTCATCTAAATCACTTTTCCCATCAAATCCCTGCAGTGATCCTGTTTACCCTGGAGTTTCATCCTGTCTTGGAGGGCAGCAGAGCTGCATTTGGGATCTTTTTATAGGAAAGAAAATTGTCCCTTAAATGATACCTCTTCCCCAACCATGGGTAAAGGAAATCACTGATCCTGGAAATGTCCCATGGAGCCCTCTGGAAACATCTGGTATGGATTCTCCAGGTATTTGTTGACATACCTGTGCTGAAGACACCTTTTCAAGGCCTGGAGCACAATCCTAAGCATCCATAATTAATGTTTAGAACAAATTGGTGCTCTTGGGGAGCAGGAATTGCGGGGCCAAATGTGGGGAGGCTGGGGCTGGGCAGATGTTCCTCACAAAGCCTTGGCTCTCTGCTGCACCCAGGTGAAGGTCAGAGTCGCTGAGGAGCCAAAGCTCTTGGAAAACCTACTGATATTCCAGAGATACCCCAACCAGTCCATGTCCACTGACACCAGTCTGGACTCCCGGAATCTCTTCTAGACCAACACAGTAAAGGCGTTGGTCTAGAAGAGATTCCGGGGATCAGGCCGGTGTTCCAGTGTCGCGTGTCCCTCGTGACCCCCGGGCTCGCTGTCCCCTGGGAGTGGGGGTGGCTTTGCGTGGGCACTGCGTGGGCTCTGGGACTCCAGCCTGGCTTTGGGGGCGGCGTGGGGCTCAGGCCCGTCCTTGTTTCCGTGTCCCACCCGACGAGGGCAGGGAAAAGCTGCTGAGTTTCCAAAGGCAGCTCCCAGGTTTCCTGGGACTCAGCAGCTCCAAGGGCTCCAAGGGCTTCGGGTGACCCCAGGAGTCAAGAGCTGAGACCGATTCCTTCTTCCTCTCAGGGAAAGGGAACCTGTGTGTGCCAGCTTGTTCCCCAGGCAGCCCAGCCCCTGCCTGCTCGGCGTGGGGAGCGCGTGGACGTGGGAGCAGCTCCTCCCAACAATCCTACGGAGGCTGCAGAGCGCTGTGGAACTCCTCCAGCAATTCCATGGACCTTGGAGCCGTGTCCCTGTGTCACCCCCACGCAACCACAGTGACCTGCACCGAGCGAGGCGGAGCCCGCCCTCGGCGATGGCCACAAGATAAAGAAACCGACAGCTGTCCAGGCCTCGGTGGCCACGAGGGACAGGAACCCTCAGCTCGTGTGTTTCCTTCTAATGAGCTGCACATAACGAAAGGGAAATTCCACTGCCCGCAGCTGCCCCTCGCCGGGCGGTGAAATAATGAGCTTTTCCTTTCCAATCCCTTTAATTCCTGATTTTGCAGATGTTCCATGTGAACCCAGCAGGGCTTGACAGCCACGGAGCAGGGATGCTTTGGGGAGTCTCCTCTGGACGTGGAGGAACTGTGGGGTTTTTCAATCACACCAAAAAAAATCAATTTTTTTCATTCATCAGGGTCAATGTGTGACCCTGTTGTGTGCCTGCTTCCCTTTATTAATTAGGGATGGAGTTATGCTTCATCCCTGGAAGTGCCCAAGGCCCGGTTGGACGGGGCTTGGAGCCACCTGGGATAGTGGAAGTGTCCCTGCCCAAGGCAGGGGATGGAACTGTGTGGTCTTTAAGATCCCTTCCAACCCAAACCAGGCATGATTCCATGGATCTGTGACTGCAGACTTCAGGTCAAGGCAGGAATTTTATTTTCCTCCAAATGAGGGAAGGAATCTCAGTCTCCAGAAAGCTCATCCATAGCTCCAGGACCATCAGCAATGCTGGGGACTTGTGCAGGGGCTAACCTAGGAAAGTCCAAAGTGGGAATTAATGCAGAGAAAATACTTGGCATAACCCCATGTTGGAATCTTCCAGCAGATTCCTGGCTGCCATCTGGAAGGGACATGTATCTCCACCAATTTCCCAGCTCATTTGAAGCAGGTCACCAGCACCATCCTGCTTTTTGTCCTGAGAAAGTCCACGTTTTCCTGCTGGAAACTCCCCCATCCCACCACGCCATGGTCCTCGATGCACCAGTTCCCCCAAAAGCACTTCCAAGGTGTCCCTTCCCCAGCTGCTGCTTTGCAGGAGTTTTCAGGGCCTGGAGGGACGCAGGGTGGGATTTATGCTGGCAAAGCTCAGTTTGCAGTGCCTGGAGCAGGTCTGGCAGAGGAGGGAAGAATCCCAGCCCCGAGGAGCTCCAGCCCACACTGGCACAGGCCATGGGTGGGATGTTTGGATCGGGTTCATCAGCTCCATTTCACAGACAGTGACAGCCAGACATGGGCTTTCCATGGAAAATATTTTGCTTCAGAGTTAAAATAAAATTAAAAAGTAAAAACTGAAATCTGTTTTTTTAAAATATTTGTTTTTCTTAGGAGTTCTTGTTCTGCCAAAAGCAACACATCCAAAACCATTCCGGGAGCTGTTTGATCCTGTCCCTCCCAGGGATCAGGGAAACCTGTGGAGGGCATGCACCAGCCTCCAGCTGGGTTTCAATCCTGCTGCCATTCCCAGTAAAGGGAATTCAGATTGTTGCATGAGGGCTGGTGTGATCCCACCACCTCCTCTATGTGGCATTATTCCTGTTATCCATGCCGCTCCCCATAAATAAGGTTATCAGTGAACTAACAAATTCGACAGCACATGGGATTTTATTTTTATATTAAATATTGGCTAACAGGAGCTGCAAGGAAATTAAAATTTTTTTTTCCTATTTTGAGGGAAAAAAAAATCAGTGTTTGCAGGCAGCTGCTCTCTCCAGGTGTCCCAGTGCCAGGCGAGCCGAACAAACACTGAACAACCCAAAACAACACTGAAAAACCCCAAAACCTTGGGCTGGGCTCCGGGGTAGGAAACATCTGGAATTCTGTTTGCCTGGCCTGTCAGGGGCAGATAAAGGATAAATGTGGAGCGACAGCCGTGGGCTCTGCACATCTGCCAGGGCCGCAGGTGGGATTTCGGGGGAATTCTCCCTGGACAGGCTGGGACCAGGAAAAACCCACACAAACCTTGCAGCTCCGTGAGTCAGGGCCATTGTTTGCTTGCACGTTGGAGGGGAAAACACGCCTCGAGTTCCTCCAGGGATGGATGGAGGCTGCAAGTGACGTCCCCACCCGGAGCCGGGGCCGAGGGCTGGGGACAGGCAGCAGAGATAATGATTTCTCCAGTTTGGATTAATGAATGTCCTGGAATGGGGGTTTCCTGCAGCGCTGGCTCCACCCGGCTCGTGCGAGGGGAGATTAAGGCTGGCAGGGCTCGCGTTTGCCTTCGGCCAATTCCCAGGGCAGGGAGCGCTCCGGGCTCCAGGGGCTGCCCAGGGTGGTGGCCCTGGGGTAACCTCTGCGAACTGTGGGGTCAGTGATGTCTCGCATCACTCTGACTGAGTGATGTCTCTGGCCACCAAAAAACGGGAAATGGGGATAAATCCCCTGAGCAGTGCAGAGAGGACGAGGCCACCCTTCTGCCCACCCTGCTGGTCACACCCTGTTCACAGCAAACCCAGGCGTTGGTCTGCCTCCTTTTTGTGATTTTTCCTCTTTCTGGCACAAGAAAAGCACCCTTTCCCTCTGCCTTGGCTCTCCCTTTGCCAGGACAGCACCACAGAGAGGGCTGGGGATCCCTCACACTCATCCACCACCCGAGCAAGAGCAACTGGAACCGGGATCAGGCCTGATTTTCTTGCCACACCTTTTCCCATTAAACACCGAGTTCTCTTGTGTCAGCCTGAACTGAAGCCCTGCGGGAGAGAGGAGCCCAAAGCCCATCCTGTTGTGGCCCAGCTCTGTCACAGAGGTCACTGCGAGCTCTTGGCAGCCCCAGCTCTGCCCCTTGCCAGCGCTGATTTTTACCTCCCCCAGCAATAAAAACTATCTGGGAAAAAGGTCTCCGCTGCTGGAATGAGCAGTTCCACACACAGGAGCAGCACAGAATGGAGATTTTTTCCACTTTTTAAAATATAAAACACACCCAAGACTTGCCCGTGTCAAGGCATGGCCATGGCCTGCTAAGCTACCACACTGCCTGTTCTGTGAGACAAAAAAATCCATTTGGGGCCCAAATCTGAGCCTGGACATTGTTTTGAGGTCACAAAGTGTTTCAGGGAGGTAGAAGAACTTGAGATAGCCCAGATTTCACTGCCTGAGCAGTCCCAGGACAAACTCCAGGGTCTGAAGCTGGTGCAGTGCCTGACTCGGTGGCAATAGCAACAGGGCGTCTTAGAGCTCATCCTGGGTTAACCCAACTATTCCCAAACTTCAGGGGCTCTATGGCCTCGCTGGATCCATCCGAAGCCACCGCCGGCATCCCGGCTGGAAGGAGAAGCAGAATTGTGCGGAGGTCTCCGAGGAGGGGCCGCGCCTGGCTCCGCCTGAGCGCTGTAAACAGGAAAGCGCGGAAGCGGGAGCGGAGCCCGGCTCATCCAGGGCTCGGCACACAATGCCGGCCCGGAAAGGGGGATTATAAATACCCGGGGTCAGGGCCAGGCTGCGGGAACAATGGGCAGCGGGAGGATGGAAGAGGCTGGAGAGGACGAGCGCAGGGCCAAGGCCACCCCGGCGGGCGGTGACGCAGCTCGGCCCCCGGGGTTTGGTGCAGCCGGTCCCTGCAGGGTGATGGGGCTCGTGGGGTGATGGTGTTCCCAAACCACACGGTGAACCCCCTGAAAGGCACGGAATCCTGGAATAATTTGGGTTGGAAAGGCCTTTTAAAGGCTGGGCTCTCTGCAGGGTTGGGTAATTCAGTGGGAGCTGGGGTTTGGGTTTGGCAGTTGCAGGTCCCCATTGCCAGATTTGGGGTTCCCACTCCCCAAAAAGGGGTGAATCCATCGATGGGTGCTGGACTGTTGTGGAAGGAGCTCGAGGGACCCTGTGCCTGGCTGAGCTTCAATTCCCACCAAGGTTTAACTCTGAACATCCCGACAGGCTGGGGAGGAAGGGTCACACCCCTGCTCCACCCCGAGCCTCCCAGCACTTCACAAGGACACCCAAATTTATCCAGGATCCCCACCCTGGGAATGTCCAAGGCCAAGTTGGACGGGGCTTGGAGCAATCTGGGAGAGGGGAAGGTGTCTCTGCCCATGGCAGGGGTTGGAACAGGATGAGACTTGAGCTCAAAACCATTCCAGGATTCTCTAGGACCTTACATCAACATAAGCTTAATCAGAGGGGTTTGGGAGCTGCTCATGGATGGCGTGGACAATGGAATTTGCTCTTCCCAAGCTGAGTGGAGTCAGCAGGTATCCCACCCTGCTCCAGTACCCTATGGGATTATCTGTGCCCGCTCTTCCCAAGGACGCCGGAGGCTGTGGTGCTCCCCTGCTGCCTCCTCCAGCCCACGGAGCCACCTCTGCTCCCTGCTGATCCACAGACGTCAAAGGAAGCGAAATCCAAGAGAGAGATAAACCCCGGACCGGGGGACGCTGCAGCCCGGGCTCGGGGGGAAGGTCAACAATAGCCCAGCAGCAGCACCTCGATAACCAAAGCCGGGTCAGGGCCAGCAAGAATTCCAGGAAACATCTTGGCTGCTCGGGGAGAGCACCGGGATGGCTCTGGAGGGGAGCCTGGCCCCTTCCTGCGCCCCGGCCCCGGCACGGTCCCGGCACGGGGATGCTCAGGAAGCTGGGAGCTGCCTCCCTACAGCGCCCGTGGCTGGAATTCCTGCGTGTGCGTGGATTTACAACCTGGAGAGGCGCGCTGGGAATGGGAATTCCTGCATGTGCATGGATTTCTCACCCAGAGAGGCACTCCGGGAATGGGAATTCCTGCGTGTGCGTGGATTTACAACCTGGAGAGGCGCGCTGGGAATGGGAATTCCTGCATGTGCATGGATTTCTCACCCAGAGAGGCACTCCGGGAATGGGAATTCCTGCGTGTGCATGGATTTCCCACCTGGAGAGACGCTCTGGGAATAACAGCGTCCCCTGGGACTCGCACTCCTGCTGGAAGGGTTCTTTAACCACTGGCTGTGACGTGGTTGGAGCATTGCTGGGAGCATCACTGAGATCTCCATGATTTTGGCCCTGGGAGTTCCCGACTTTAGGTCGGAAAGGGGGTTGGGGTTGCTCTGCTCTCTGGATTTGCCCTCCCCATCACTGCTCCCATAAATATCCCATTTCCCATCGTGAATCCTTTAATGGTGTCCGCGAGGAGCCGCCTGAGCTCTTAGTGCTGTCCCCTGGGGATGCTCAGGGATGCTCAGGGAGGGGCAGAGGCTGCTGGAGGCACCGATAGCAATCGGGAATGACAGGCAATGCTGGGATAACATCTCCTGACATCCCCGCTCGGAAATATCCCTGTTCCCAGACCTGGAACAGCCCCAGACCACTCCTGCGGGGCCTTTCTCTCCCTGTTTGCTAGGCTGAAACCCAAATATCCAAGAGAAGAATGGCAGGAAAAGCTGTTCCCTTCCTCATTTCATGGAAAAAGATTCAAAAAAATCCCTCGAGAATTGATTATCACTGTTCAGCCCTGGCTGCCAAGAGGGTCCTGAAGCCCCCCAGGAATTGTCCATGGCAGGAGGGTCACTGCAAGCTGAATTCCAGCCTGGGAAGGATAACGACACCCATGCAGGTTGTATTGATCCCAAATAACTTCAAACAGGTACAAATGTGCCCAAAATACAGATTAAAAATAAAATAATGGTATTGGCAGCTGCAAACAGGGGCTGAAATGTGTGAGATTTGCTGTTGCAGGAGTTTCGGAGGAGCCTCTGTATAAAAATCCTCCCAAATAACTGCTGGGATTTTATTTTTTTTTTTAATTATAAGTTTTTGAAAGGGATTGAATGATGCCCAAGCAATTTTTAGGGCACTGGATATTATGATAAGCACAACAAGGAGAGCACCAGCATCACTTCAAGCACTTTCTGAGCCCTCTAGTGGTGCTGACTGTGCTGAGGGTCAGCTCTGCTCCCCAAAATAACACCAAAAATCCCGTTTTTAACACTTTGCCTGCGATCTTCCCTCAAATTAGGGGAAAAAGTCTCCTTTCCCCTTCTTAAAGCACACCTATGGGAGGAGCTGTGAATCTGGCGGGTTGGGATCTTTCTCCTGCACTTTTTGAACCAAAACCAGAGAGTGAAACTCATTTTAAAATTGAAAAGAAACCCTTTGGAAACTCTGAAGCGGGAGAGGTGCAGCGGGAGGGAAACTGGGCTGTGCAGGACCATCCTCTTTTCCCAACCTTTACTTTTCCCACTTTCCACTTCAAAGGAAAATGATGTTCCCAGGAGCTTTGGAAGCTCCAAGGGATGAGGAATTTATGAGTTTCTTTCCAAGCCATGTTTCTAAAATAAATAAAGTTTGAGTTTGGCTCCAAGGGGCAAAATATTTGAGTTTTATTTCCTGCCTGGTAGCTGCAACCAGTTTAACAAAGGTGAGAATGGGGAAAAGTGACTTGGGAAACACCTCCCTTGGGGATTTGGGAGTTAAATATATGATAGATATTAAATATAAGAGATATATAAAATATGTAATAGAGATTAAATATCTGTATAAAATTGAGATATAAACAGATAACAAAGTATTCCCCCTCTGCCACTCTGGCCAAAATATCCTATCCCAGTTTTTCATGGGAAACACCTAGTTTTGTTAAGGATGGCATTTTCTCCCCAAAGCAGCTGTTTCTAGGGATTGCAGAGCAGAGGCAGCATTTTTAGTGTGGGCTGGGTAAGGACTTGGGGTGGCTTTCTGTGCCTGTTCCCTTCTGGCATCTCCACAGCCTTGGGCAGGGGGTAGGAGAAGAGGATGCAGGGATATTTTGTTGGATATCCAAGGGAATAACTCTCATGGAGATCTACAGTCCATCCTCAGAGTGGCTTCCCGAAAAGTCCGTCATGCCGTAATTACCAGCCCCAAATCCCTCTCCCATCCTTTTCCCACCCTCGCTGGTGTGGAGGGGTTGGGAATGGGCACATGGCATGGGCTGGGTCAGTGCTCAGTCTGGAGGGACAGGACACAGGGAATGGCTTCCACTGGCAGAGGGCAGGGTCAGATGGGATCTTGGGCAGGAATTGTTCCCTGTAGGGTGGACAGGCCCTGGCACAGGGTGCCCAGAGCAGCTGTGGCTGCCCCTGGATCCCTGACAGTGTCCAAGGCCAGGCTGGATGGGGCTTGGAGCATCCTGGGATAGTGGGAGGTGTCCCAGCCCATGACAGGGTGGAATGGGATGAGCTTTGAGGTCCCTTCCTTCACAAATCATCCTGGAATTCTGTGATTCTGTTTTCTTGTTTCCAAGCCTCCCTGTTTTCCCCCTCTGTGTGGATTGGGAAGGACTCATGGCACCCCCTAATCCTGGGACAGGGCTGTGGGGCTGAGATCCCAGGCTGGAGAAGTTTCCCGAAGCCGAGGCTGTCCTTGGGTCGTTCTGGGAGTTATTTAAGCTGCAGAGCTGAGGGATTTGGGAAGGTTTGGGTTCAGAATGTATTTTTCCAAGGGGTGCACACCAGTGTCGTGATCCAAAGGGCTCTGCCCAGGGAATCCTCAAGTCAGCATCCCTCTGCTGAGCCCCAGTCTGCCCTTCGGAGGGTCCTGGCTGTGCTGAGCACCGGCCCCTGGGATCAGCCGGGAGCGGGTTCAGAACAACCTGAAGGTGTCCCAGGTCAGGATGGGATGTTCGCTTCCAGCCCAGAGGATCCTGTTTTTCCAGCATTCTGTGGCTGCACGGGTGGGGGATGGTCTCCACTTCCAGGGGAGCTCCCAGGATGGCAGGAGCTGAGGGTGCAGCAAAGGACACCCAGATTTTTATGGCTTTTCCCCTTTCTGGAGGAGAAGGCAGGAGGTGGGGAAGGCGGATGCGGGGGGACAGGATCCTGGGAAGCAGGAGCTGGAGCAGGAGGGGATTGCCAGCACCCCCACTTTTTGGGATAAAGTGTTCCTGCTTCCTGCTGCCTGGAACTAGGGGCTGAGTCAGAATTCCGGGGCTGAGTGTGAGGGTGGAGCTGCTGTCCTGCACCTCCTCCCCCGATGTGGGAATTTGGGAGGGTCCCAGGTGGGATCTAATGCTTGCAGGGAGCCTGGGATTCCGGCTGGGATATGCGGCACAGCAAGAAACTCAGAAGTTTGGTAAGAAATTGAACAAAAAGTATGGATTTTCCCATTTTCAGGTGAATTCTCCCCATCTGCCCAGACACCTGGCCACAGCTGGGCGGTGGGGCAGAGGCTGACATGAGAACAAACAAGAAATTTTTCCTTTTCTCCCCATTTTTCCAAGGAAATGCTGCCCAGCTCAGCTGTGCCTCTGGCCCAGCATCTCCACTGGAGCAGAGGCTTTTTGGGAAAAGAGCCAAAATCCCGAGGTTGCCAGGATCTCTGTTGGGGCAAAGATGCTCCCAGTCTCACCTGCTTCATTTTTTAAATTATCCAAGAGTTTCTTTAAGGAGGCAACCCTCAGGAATAGGGTCTTTGGGAGAAATATTTAAATAGATAAGATTACTTATTTATTGTTATATGTTTATTCATTATCATTTATTTAAAATATATATTTATTCAATAGACATTTATATATATAAAGAACTCCCTATTAATGAAAATTTACAATTATTTTATAATATTTACACATTATATTGTATATTATTCACAAGTATTTAATATACACAATACATACAATGAATATAATACATAATTTACAGAATATACAGAATATATTTATATAAATTAGGATTTGGGCAGGGGTTTCCCCATCTCTCCATCATTCCAGAGGGGTGATGGTGGTCCCTTCCCAGGGCTCTGGGGGCACAGGGAGGGAGCAGCCGTGCTGTTATTTTTGGATTGCATTACACAGCTCCCAGATGGAAAACCTCCCTCTCCAGGGGCAATAAAATGGATTAAAAAAAGGAAAAAAAAAATAAAAAAGAAAGGTCCTGACCCCATCAGCAAAGCAGGAACAGCATTTCTTGGGGAGAAAATCCTTTTATGAGGTGGGGAAGAGGAAATTTGGAGCGGGGGGATGGAGTGAGAGGGAAAATGGGGATCAAATGCACCAATTCCATTAATTTGGAGCCTGTGGAATTTTACAGGAGCGTGAGGAGGGAATATAATTCCACCAGACTTCATTAATAAAGCACTTTTCCACGTGAAAATGGGCAAAGAGGGGTTCCAGGCAAGGCCCTCGGGCCTGGGATGCTCCAGCTCATCCCTGCTTGGAAAACAGGAGAGAGAGGTGGGGGCTCTTTGCTTTTTTTGTTGGTATTTGAGTGGAACTGGGCCCAAAAATCTCCTTCCAAGACCATTAAAACACTTCCTCATGGAGGGAAAGGACTTGTGGCTGATCACAATAAAAATTAATGGATCTGTGGAAAATGGGAATTTCACAAAATGCGAATTGTCACTGGGGGTTGCTGCTTTCTTCACAGCTTTCCCATAAAAAAGGCCGGAAAATATGAATATTTCTGATCCTGGAGGTCCCTAAAGGATCACCTGGATTGGGAGGGAAAGGGAGTGGTGAAGAAGGGGAGAGTTTATTTTCCTCTGAAATTCCTGCTGCTCCCGGGCATCCTCTGAATTTCACCGAGGGGCAGAAGGGACCTGTTGTGGATGCCTAAAAATATCATTTATTAAACAGATCCTCTAGGATTTATTTATCCAGCCGTTATTGGGATATTTGAACAGGCAGAGCAGCTTCTCCTCTTAATGAGCAAAACACGGCTTTCCATGGGAAAATCTCCTTTGCCTCCAGAAAAGGGGGAATCTGTGCAAACAAGGGGTTGATTTTTGGAGCTGAACTTGACCTTTCCAGCACAATTCCCTCCCCTGACTCCGTCAGTCCAAGTTTCCCTGGACACAGGATTATTTTCTTACTGGTTTATCACCAGCCCTTGGTTTATTCCACCAAGAAATGTGCTCCAAAAATCCTCTGATAAATGTGGAATATTTGAGCTGGTGAGGATTTTTCAAGTCCTGTGCTGTGCTGCAGTTACCCTATTTTTCCAAACAGAGATTTTCTTTGCCACCTTCCTCTGAAGAAATGATGCAACTCAGGCTTTGATCCACAAAGAAACTAAAGTCCTCAAAAATAAAGTTTATTTGACCCTCTGGGCCGGGAATTTTGGAGTTTTCATCTCCAACCTCAGCCCCTTCCAGTGGATTTGCAGCGATCTGGGAGTTTTTATGGGAAAATCATGGAATCGCAGAATCCTTTAGGCTGGAAAAGGCCTCGAAGATCATCAAGTCCAGCCATGATTAGGATTCATCAAGGAGCAAATCTGGAGGAAGAGCTTAGAGCTCATGAATGGCTTTCTCCTCCAGCTGCATCATCCCAGAGGTTTCTCCACCCTCAGGAGCTGGAGCAGGAGCACCAACCCAGGTTTCTCCATTTTCAACAGGAGCAGGAGCCCCAGTCCAACCCTTCCCCATGTACTGACTCCTGTGGTTCCAGCTCCTGTGGTCCCAGATCCTGGAAAAATGAGAGAAAAAGAGGGAAGAGGGGAAGGGAAGGGCTCAGTTGCACGAAGCTGCTCACGCCAAGGAGCACCTGGAGCTGGTTTTAGGTCAGATTGGAGCAAACTCTGAACAAAGTCTGGTTAAACCCAGACTTTCATCACTGCAAACTGAAGCCTTGCTGCATCTTCAGGAGTCAATAAAGGACCCACATTTCGGATCATATTTGTGTCACATTTTGCATCTTCAGGAGTCAATAAAATCCCCACATTTTGTGCTATATTCATATCACATTTTGCATCTTCAGGAGTCAATAAAATCCCCACATTTTGTGCTATATTCATATCACATTTTGTATCTTCAGGAGTCAATAAAGGACACACATTTTGTGCTATATTCATATCACACTTTGTATCTTCAGGAGCCAATAAAGGACACAAATTTCGTATCATATTTATATCATATTTTGCATCTTCAGGAGTCAATAAAGGACACACATTTTGTGCTATATTCATATCACATTTTGTATCTTCAGGAGTCAATAAAGGACACGCATTTTGTCCTATATTCATATCATATTTCGTATCTTCAGGAGCCAATAAAAGACACAAATTTCGTATCATATTTATATCATATTTTGCATCTTCAGGAGCCAATAAAGGCCCCACATTTCAGATATTTGTATCACATTTCACCCATCACAGGGTGCTCGGTTACCACGCAACCTTTATCTTGATCTTGAGAGTTTCACTCAGCTCCTGGAGAAAGCAGCTGCAAACCAAACCCCAAAAAGCTCAGAAAACCACCTTTGTGCCTTTAAAGCAGGAGCTGTTACCAAGCAGGCAGAAGTGAGAGGGGAGTTCTTGTCACATCCACCCCGAACCGGAGTCACCTCTGTTTGCTCGGGGGTTTGGGTGCCCTGGCAACACCCAGAGCTCGGCGGGACCCACGGAGATCTCTCCTCTGCATCTGCAGCGTTTGCTTTTTGGGGAGGGCAAGAGAGACAGAGAGAGCTCTGGAACTGCTCACGTGGCTGGGTGTGTCTCACCCAAAACCTCCCGGGCCTCTCTGAAAATGAAGCCAAATATGGCCCAAAATGTGGGGCCTTTGTTGGCTCCTGAAGATGTGAAATGTGATACAAATAGGACACGAAATGCTGGTCCTTTTTTGGCTCCTGAAGATGCAAAATGTGGTTCAAAGTGGGGGCCTTACTGACTCCTGAAGATGCAAAATACGATACAAATATGAAATGTGGGGCCCTTATTGGCTCCTGAGAATACAAAATATGATACAAAGTTGATATGAAATGTGGGGCCTTTATTGGCTCCTGAGAATACAAAATATGATACAAATATGAGATGAAATGTGGGGTCTTTATTGGCTCCTGAGAATACAAAATATGATACAAATATGAGATGAAATGTGGGGTCTTTATTGGCTCCTGAGAATACAAAATATGATACAAATATGAGATGAAATGGGGGGCCTTTTTGGCTCTTGAAGACACAAAATATGATATGAATATGATATAAATATATGGGTTCTTTATTGACTCTTGAAGATAGAAAATGTGATATAAAATGTGGGTCCTTTATTGACTCCTGAAGATGCAAAATATGATATGAATATAGCACAAAAAGTGGGGATTTTATTGACTCCTGAAGATGCAAAATGTGACACAAATATGATCTGAAATGTGGGTCCTTTATTGACTCCTGAAGATGCAGCAAGGCTTCAGTTTGCAGTGATGAAAGTCTGGGTTTATCCAGACTTTGTCTGTTCAGAGTTTGCTCCAATCTGACCTAAAACCAGCTCCAGGTGCTCCTTGGCCTGAGCAGCTTCATGCAGCTGAGCCTTTCCCTTCCTCTCTTTTCCTCTTTTTCTCTCATTTTTCCCTGTTACCAACCCCTTCCAGGTGCTTTTGGGATGGGTGGCAGGTCCCAGGCGTGGCAGGTCCCTATTTCAGTCCCAGGGCACCCAGCAGCTCTTTGGGCGTGGGGGTTTCAGGGGCACCACCCAAAATCTCCTGGACCTGGCACTGAATCCTCCCCTCCACCCCGCCCCTCTCCCGTGCTGGGATCTGTGATGGGTGCTGAAACTGAGTGAGGGTGAAGCTCTGGAATCACCTGGAATCATGGAATTATGGCATCCCAGAGTGCTTAGGGCTGGAAGGGACCTTAAAGCTCGTCCTGTTCCATCCCTGCCAGTGGCAAAATTCCACTATCCCAGGTTGCTCCAAGCCCCATCCAGCCTGGCCTGGGACACTTCCAGGGACCAATCCAGCCTGGGCCAGGGCCTCATCCCTCTCATCCCATGGAAACCCCGATGTTTGAACCATATTGTCTTTCTAATATCTGTGTTTTATTATTTTATTTCTGTCCTTATGCTGAACTAATTCTTTTTTTTTTTTAATTCTCCCCTATTCTGTAAATATTTACTCAGGGCCCTCATTCCAAACCACGGAAAGGCAGAAGGTGCTGAAGGGAACTGTGGGAAAGGGACATGGAAATAGGAGAGCTTGAGTTTCGGTGCCCTCTGGGGGGATTTTTGCTTTAAACTGGCCTTTTCCCACTGCTGTTTTGCACAGCAGAACAAATCCACACGTTCTCAGGGAACATCCTTAATTAGGGAGAAAAATCCATGGGAGGGGCATTCAGGGCTGGGGAAGGTGGGGAGAAGAGGGGCTCGAAGGTGACACTGCTCCTGATAATTCCCTCATGGGCTCCTGTGACTCCAATGGGATGGGATGGGATCTTCTCCTGTGGGAATATCCGTGTTAACCCTTTCCCTGCTACTGCCCAAGATCCCCGGCTCCCACTGCGATGCTCTCAAAATTCCCATTGCCTCAGCAGATGCCAAAACCCCTTTGCAAATCCCCCCTGGGGAGTGCCAGGAATGGATCCACAGCTCCAGCCTTGAGTTTCCTTCCATGCTTTATTTTGATCAAAGGAATTTCCCCCCTCATCCTGAGTGTGGTCTGTACCTACAAATATTCACCAAGAATATGAAGGGTTCATATCCTTGGAAAATTCATATTCCCTGGAACATGAAGGGTTTTGGCCAAAGGCATTATTTCTGGGGAAAATCCAACAACTCCCCTTTGTGTCTGCAAGATGATCGATTATAGATCGACCCGCAGGGGGCTGTGAGCGACACCAGCCCCTCCCAGGGCTGCTTTTCCGAGGGGCTTTGTGTGTCCTGGTGGGATGGGGATGGACAGTGACCACCTCAGAGCCGGGATCTGCAGGGCCAGGCCGGCAAATCCCTTCGGCCCCACTGCAGCCGCTGCTGGAGGCCCCGCCGGGGCTGGGCTCCTGTTTATTGGCAGGGTCCTGACCTTGCCCCGTTTATTTTCCCGCCGGGATCTGGGCATGGAAAGGGGATTTGTAACGTGACACTCACAATAACAGCCGGGACAGGCGGGACAGGGCTCCCACACGGCACAGCCGCTTCCCGGCATGGACACTGCGGCCACGGGAGATGCTCTGACCAGGAAAACGGAAGGGATTCTCCCTCAGTTTTGCTTCCAAGCTCCTTTGTTATTGGATTTTAAAGGAGAGGAAGCTCCTGGACACCAGGGATGGGAGGGTAGTGGGAGGTGGCTGCTCCTTGCTGAGCAGCATCAACCAACCAGTGACAAAAAGGAGCTTCCCGGAGGGTTTCCCTTGGCTTGCTGGGAGAGTTTGGGTGGGTTTTAATCTCCAAACACGTTGCTCTTCCCTCCCTATGGATTGCAGGATAAAGGAGGGGAATAATGAGAAGAAACTACCAAACTGTGGGAATGCTACATGTGGAGAACCCAGCCCAGGGCCAGGTTTGCATCCCAGTTCCAGGCCTGAGGACTCAGTGTGGAGACAGCAAACCCTGGGGATGCCAGAGGGAAAGGGGAGGCATGGAAAGGGCCTGGAACACATTCCCATGCCATGGATCCAGCTGTTTATGACTGCAGCAAGTCCTGGGACATCCCGTACCTCAGGCAGTATTTCCTCACCTGTCAGGATGGAAACCTGGATCAAAGGTTCTCGTTTACAACCATTCCAGATTCCCAGTCCAGCCAAACCCTTCCAGGCCTCAGTTTCCCCAGGAAAGCACCGTGTGTGGCTGTGTGGATCCCATCATCTCCATGAGATTATTCCCTCATCCTAAATACTGCACAGGAGGTGCTGAGCCATGGAAAACACTATGCCCTGGATGGTTTTTCTGCACTTTTCCTACTTTTCCTGCTCCAATTTAAAACTGAAGCCGTTCCATGAGCACTGAGTCCAGCTCATCCCACCCTGCTTTTCCCTGCTCCAGTTTGGAGAGGATCTCAAAGTTCCTGACTCTCTTTAGGCATCCTCTGGGATGGGCAGGAATTTCAAAACCCCTGAGGTGCCCAAGGTGAAGTTTGTGGGATGGAATGAGGTCTGGAAACCTCCTCAATTAAAAGGAAGAGAAGTTGATGTTCATCTGTGATAACAGGGTTTGGGGTTTTGGGAGAAGTGTGAGGAGTGGGAGACACAGGAACAGCTCAGGGGACCTGACATGGTGGAAACATCCAGCAGGCTGACAGACGGAGAAAATCCCCTCGGCTTTTGTAGCTCATCCCAGCTTCCAGCATTCACTGGAATGAACCCAGAGGGGTTTTGCTTAGGTTTGAATCCCAGCTAAGAGGTGCTTCCCAAATCCAGCCCTTCCATGCCCCAAATTTACAGGGGGGCTGTAGTACCTGCAGTGATGCCCCATCCCCCATCCCCGTGGGTTTAGGGTCATGGACACCCCCAGATTCCCACCCTGTTCCTGCCACACTCCCTCTCCTGGCACCCTCCAGAGGCAATAGGGACAGAGCTGCTCCTTTGGGATGGGGGTCAGGGCCCCTCCTCCTGTTCCTCCAGCCTGGCTTCCCTCCTCTGGGAAGCTTTGGGTTGCTGAAAGTGGGAAACCCAAACCCCAAATGGTGAAGAGCCTTAGGGAAATGAAAACTCCAGCTCTCCTGGCTCACAGGATCCTGGGAAGATGTTTCCAGGTGACCCAAGAGGTTAAATTCCAGTGCAGTGGGAATCTGGTGTGGAACACCAATTTTTGGGAAGCACTTCTTTTGTTCTTGCCCACCTCCACCAGCCTGTAGACAAATTCTGTAAGAAACTAAATTCCCACTTGGATAACTCCTTAAAATTATGGGGAGGCTGAGTTTTCCCTGGAATTTTATGTCCAGATCAGAACATTCCCTCTTAAACACCTGCACAGCCCAGCCCTCCCTGCTTTTAGGGCATCTTAAGCAGCAAAAAGGGGCTGTTTCCATCATCCTGTGCTGGAGTTCTTCCTTCCAGGATTGCTTTCTATTAAATTCAAACAACACAACCACCTTGCTGTAAAGATGCCTTCCTTAAATCCAGAGTTCGCCAATGATCCTGATTTAGGAGCCCCAGGAATAAGGCTGCAGCTCTTAGAAGTGGGTACATAAAAAGACGCTTTGTGCATTTATTTTTTTTTAATGAAACCTTTAAAATCTTCCAGGGAAAAAAAAATAGTTCTCCCTAAAATTTCAGAATTGATCACTGATGATTTTTCAGACCCTGTTGCTGGATTTTCTCTCAGGAAATTCCAAATGAAGGAACATAATTCATCCAGGGCAGAAAGGGCAACTGCGAAAGGAGAAAACTGCTGGAAAATTTTCATTTCCAGGGCTTTGGACCCCCTCATGTCTCTTGTAAATCCTAGGAAAGGACTTCCATTTGTCCCCAAAAAGGTCTAGGGGTGCATTTCCATGTGCTGGGACATGGAGCCTCTGAAGTCCAGTGGAAGCAGCAGCTCCGTAGCACCCAAAATTCCCTGGTGAAGACAGAGCTGGGAGGTGGGAATGTTTGTAAGGAAAGGAGTTTTTCACATGGAAAATGGGATTTTTGTTGGATCTGAGGGAGAGCAGGGCTGGCTGAGGGGTTGCAGGGGAGGAAGGGGATTTGCTGTGGGTCTGCAAGGCATCAGAGGGATGCAGAGAGGGTTCTTGGGGGTGATGGATGTTTGGGGCTGGATCCAGGGTGATGGATGGAGGTGGCCCTGGAGGCTGTGAATGTTTTGGGAGTGTTTTCATCCCAACCCCTGCACTCTCCATAACCCAGGAATGAGCTCTTGTTCCCCTCTGGACAGGGAGATCCAGGGAAGCACCAGGGGAAGGGAGGTGGGAGCTGCCGTTCCTCTGCAATAACAAGGTGGAGAAAACTCTCCATTAATTCCCAAAAAAAAGATATATTAGTGGATCCACTGTCCATCCCCTTCCTAGACCTTCCTCCCACCTCCTCCAGGATATTTTTATCGGTCACAAAGTGAGGCAGAAAAAGCCCAATTCTGTCACTTCTTATTATTCCCAAATAAAAACCAAATGTTGGGCCCAGAGTTCAGATCAGGGGAAAATCCACAAATCTCTTGGCCGTCTGGGATCTTTTGTTTATCACTGCTCTTAATCCCATTTTTTGGGTCTCCTGGGTTTGGGGAAGATAAATGAGGTGCGTCAGGAGCTCACCTGATTAACTTGGCCCATTCAATGGGGTTATTCTTCTCCAAGGCTGGGCTGGAAAGGGAACAGCAGGAATTTGGGAATGCAGAATCCCAGTACCACAAAGGCAAAAGAAAAGGGTTTTGGGGTTGGTCTTTTTTCTGCCCAGGACACTCTGCAGGGATGATGTCAGCAAAAAAAAAACTCTGGAGAAAGTATTTTTNATCACCCATTGCAATGCCACATCCACCCTATTTCCTCTGCTTTTTCTGAGGTCAGATGGAGAAAGAGGGAATTTTGCCATGCTTTATGGGGTGGGAAGGGGGTTCTGTAGGAGCCAGAGAGATGGAGACCTGGCATTCCTGGCAAAGCCCCAAAACCAACCCCACAATCCTCTCCCGTGGGTCCCAGCAGAGGTGTGGGGATCACATGGGCACTCCCTCCCATCCCAGCCAAAGAAATCCCGACATTTTCCCAGGACTTTTCCTTGTACTTTTTCCAAGTGGAACCCGAGGCCGGCAGAGGCAGGAGGAGGATGCTGTGCCCGTGCCTCGCTGCTGCTGCAGGATCCGAGTGAGGGATGGGGACAAAACGGGAAGGCAGCCCGGGGATCTGTCAAACCTGCCACGAGCTGGGGCTTGCCAAGGGGATGGATTAACTCTGCTTCCCGGCTGGAATGAACTCTTGTTCATGTTTTTGGGCGTCCCTGCAGGGAGAGGCAGCAAACCCCGCCCCGCTGGAAGCTTATTCCCAAATTTTATCCCCCGACCCTGGGGCATCTCTGCTCTCTTTCTGCACATGATGGGTTTTAATCACTTTATCCCCCCAGGTCCCTGGAAAAAGCCTCCTTCCCTTCCCATCTGCTTTGGGTTAGGGTCCCGTCTGCCGGGAGGGCTCCGGGAGCCCCCGGGAGCCCGGAGCCGCCAGCCGGGATCGGCCCCGCCGCTCTCCTGCCCCCTCCAGGCTCTGCGTCCCAGCATCCCGCGTCTGCCCAGCGCTGGGAGAAGCCGGCATTCCAGGCAGAGCGCGCCCTGTGCCTGCTCTGCACCAGCCAGCTCCAAAATCCCCGCTCCAGCAGGAGTTTCCCTTCATTTAACAGCGAGCCAAGACTTTTTAGCCCAGGCAAGAAAGGCAGAGTTGAGATTCACAAAAAATCCAGCTTTTCTCCAACGCTGGTCCTTGGGCTTTGTGGTGGATGAGCGATGCTCGTGTCCGTGCAGGATTTGTGCCTTTGGAATTCCTATGGGACAATCCCACATTAAAGGCACACCTTTAAGTCCTGCCCATGTCCCAACAACCCTTCGAGCTCACCCCATCCTCAGAGTGGAGCTGAGACCTGACATGGCAAAGGCACCGTCCCATCTTCTCCCTGGAAATCCTTTCCAGGCCTGGCACAAGAGTGAGACAAAAAGCCAACAGCAAACACGGATTTGGGTTGGAGACCTGGTTTAGGAGGGCAACAAAGGGAAAATATTGCATTTCTGTGATGAGAAGCACAAGGTTTTAGTTCTTCTTGTATTGGGAATTTAGTAGGGAAATGGATCCAAACAGTCCCTGGAATTTAATGTTCATTTTCCACTGATGGATTGAAGTGGAATTTTGTCTCTTGGTGAATTAAATCTCTTTTCTGAGCAGCCCAGGAATCTGATCCAACAGGCAGAGCTGCAAAAGGCAGGCAGCTGTGCCAGGGTTGCACTCCTGGATCCTGTCCTGCACCCCAGGATTTCAGGAGCCCGAACCCGGCCCGGATCCCACCTCATTCCAGCAGCAGCACACCCAAAAGCACCGTGATCCTGTGTCCCTCCCTGATCCCATCTCCCTCGAGCGCTGAAAGCTGGAGAGAGCACACAAGAGCCTTTAAAGCACTCAAGATGGACTCAAAGTGTGGCCACAACGAGCTGTGAAATCTCTGGGCAGAGCCAGGGCTGGGAAAAGCAGGGGAAAATCTCTTCCAGAGGTTCCAAAGGGGCAAAACCTGAATGTCATGGCAAGAAAGAGCAGAGAGTGATTCCACTGCAGGAAAACCCTTCCTTTCCCCCTCCACAAGTGGGATTAAGCTCCAGAGAAAACTTCTGGAGGGGCTGCTTGCTAAAATTAGCCTGGAGAAAGTTTGGGATATGGAGGAGGGAGAGGCTGAGCTGCCCTTGGGCTTTGTGTGTGGGGTCCAAGCAGGGCTTGAACCACTTGGGTTGGCAAATTTGGCTTTTTTTACCCCAAAACTGGAATGCTGGCAGACACCCTGCCTGAGTGCCGGCTGGGAAAATTACTGTGGATATGAAACACTGCCCTTGGTTTCAACTTGCTGACACCGTGAAGATGGTTTTAATTAAAACTCGTTAACAGCAACCTGTTCCTGAAATGAGCATGGCTAACCCAATTATGGAGCCGGTTCCTTGGAGATGCTGCTCTTCCCAGAAGCCCAGCCTGGACACGGGTGTAAATCCTCACTCTGCTCCTATTCCCAGTTTACAGAGGGTGAAAATCCTGACAGGAAAGAGGAGAGTTTGGGGTGTTTCATGACTTTGCAGAGTGGGAGCACAGGGGAGGAGGAAGGATGCTGTCACATACCAAGAACAATCCTCTCCGTGGGACCACTTCTCCTGGGACATCTGTTCTCTGAGCAGTGATTTGAGCTCTGCCGCAGTTTGAGGCGTGAAATGGATATTTTGGGATAAAATATTAACTTGTCTCTTGGGCATGAGCTTTAGCCTTGAGCTCAGCTCTGGGTTATGGAATCCCCCCTGTACAAATCTTCCCTCTGGGACACAGGGAAGGCAGGCAGGAACATCACACCCACCCCGGGGAATGGGAACTGAATTCCAGTGCGATGGAAAAACAGCTCAGCAAAGTGTCGGCTGCACCCACAGGTGAGCAGGGCCCGAGAGCTGGCTCTGGGGGGCCGAGCATCCCCAGCATCCCCACCTCCAGGTTCCTCAGGTGCCTCCTCCGCATCCCTATCCCTCCCTCCCTCCCGCAGGAGCAAGGAGCAGGAATTCTGAATGGTCCCTTCCCCCGCCGCTCCGGCCCCGCCGCTCCCTCCCCCACAGGCAGCTGGTTCCCATTACCAGGAGGCTGACAAGGTGCAGGAGCCTCCTTGGCAGGGAATTGTGACGAGAGGCAGAGGCCGGCCTGGTGTCTCTGATGGGTTTCCGGGGCTGTTATCGGCCCGCCGGACCCCTCCCGTCCGCGCCCGTGCCGGGGGGACGGCGGGGCCGCGGCGGCTCTGCCCCGGCTCGGCAGCGGGGTCGGGACGGACCCAAACGCCGCCTCCTCCCGGCGCAGCCCCGCGGGGAGCGCTTCACCTGCCTGCAGGAAACACCTCCCTGCCGCACCCGGCCGGGATCAGCCTCCAGCCTTTCATCTGGCGGCAGCAGAACTAACCCAGCTGAGTGCTGGGAGGAATAATCTCCGCAGGCCTTCCTCCATCCCGGCGTTTCTTGTTGTGCCAAGATCCCGGGGCACTGCCCTTCCCCTTGGCGCGGCATTCCCACCCACAGCCAGGGATGCGGGCGGGAGCTGCCCTGCTTTGGGTGGGATGGTTTTTCCCAACAGGGCACCCATTCATGCAGGTCAGCCAAGGCTTAAGGATTAAATATATGTATTCAATAAAGCAATTTAATAGCTGCCCCAGCTCCTGGGTGTCCACGGCTTCTCCTGCGCCCCCCTGGATGAAAGCAGCTCCACGGCCACAAACACGACCAGCACTTCCATGCCCCCAGACAAATTAATCACCTCCTTCCCCGGCAGACACATTAAACATCATTTTCCAGCTCTGCCCAGGCACTGCGAGACGTGATGGAAGCCGCGGCGGCTGGAGAACGCCCCGTGCCGCGGGGGAGAAGGAATCACCGGGGGGTCTGGGGCAGCAAATGCGATTTGTCTTCCCTCTTCTCCGAGCAGGCTGCGCGAAGCTGTTGCTTCGCTTTAGCTGGGTTTGTGGGATGAGCTCATCCCGTGGGATGGCTCCGGGTTGGGTCAAATTTGGGGATCGTGAGTCAGGGATGGGATCGTCCTCCCCGACCTGGCTCGGCAGGGACCTGCAGCCTCCCTCTCTTCCCTCCAGCTGAGATCTCGGCGGTTTGGTCTCCCTAGAAACTCCTTGGGTTTTTCCAAGGGCGGTTTATCCATTTCAATTGTCCTTCATTAGACAGTAATCCGGTAATTACCGCCCCTTCAACTCCGGCCCAGGCAGCTCCCGGCGCTGCACATTCCCCTCACCAGCCTCATTAGCGGGAAGATGCCATCCAAGTGCCATCCTTCTCCATCATTTCATCCTTCTCCATCATTCCATCCTTCTCCAAGTGCCGTCTTTCTCCATCATTCCATCCTTCTCCATCATTCCATCCTTCTCCCAGTGCCATCCTTCTCCCAGTGCCATCCTTCTCCATCATCCCATCCATCCTTCTCCATCATCCCATCCTTCTCCATCATTCCATCCTTCTCCAAGTGCCATCGTTCTCTGACTGCCATCCATCTCCAGATGCCATCCATCCTTCTCCAGCATCTTTCCATTTCTGGCCACCCTGCCAAGAGCCTGCTCCCTCTTCCAGCATCTGACCTGACAAGGCAGGGGCAGATTTTGGGGGGCAGAGGGGTTGCTGGTCTCAGTAATGGAGGGGTTAATGTCATAGAATCCCAGAATGGCTTGGATTGGAAGGATCCTTAAAGCTTATCTCATTCCATACCCTGCCATGGGCAGGGACACCTTCCACTAGCCCAGGCTGCCCCAAGCCCTATCCAACCTGGCCTTAGACACTTCCAGGGATTTCCAGGAAAGCACAGTTTCTCTGGAAAACCTGTTCCAGGGCCTCAACCACCCTGTCCTGCTTCCCCCAGCCACACACACTCGTCTCCATTTCAATCCATTTGCATTTTTCGAGTCAAACCCACTGGTCGTGTCCTGTTTAACATCAGCCACACCCCACTGCCACACTCCTGACATCTTCCAGGGCCGGTCAATACCTGCATGTCTGGAAGAGGGAGGAGAGCTCCTGCAACGAGCTCCCGGCTAATTTTTTCCAAATTTGCTTCATTTTTCCTGGAAATCCTGCCTCAATTTGCGTGGATGCTCCTCTGAAGCCTTCCTGGAAATCGATGCTCCAGAGCATCCTCCATAGCAGCACAAACTCATGGTCTGCTGGAGCCAAAAGCATCTTCTCCCACCTCTCACCCCAAAACCTTCCTGGAGTCCAGCACTGAGAAGAACAAGGATTTGAGGGCCAATCACCTCTTTGGGGACATTTTAAGGAAAACAGCATGTTGAATTCCTGCCTGGAAGGATCAAGTCCAAGGGCAACATCTGAACGGGGCCTTTGGCACTGAACCCTCTTCGTGTGGCTGCTGTGCCCCAGCACTGTCCTGGGATTTTCTCACTGGGGCTTGTCCAGGCTGGGTTTAGCTGTGGGGTCAGGGATTTTATCCCAGGTGTTTGTTAATAAACAGGGAGAGTTAACTCTCTTGGAGTCATTTCCATCTCCCCCACAGTGGGGCAGGAAGAGGGGTTTAAGTGTTTGGGGTCTGGCCAAGGGCAGATAGATGGAAAATCCCAGTCCGGGGTAAATGTGTCCTCTGGAGGTGGCGAGTGAGATGCTGTGCTGCCCTCAGCCTGTCCCTGCGACATGTGCTGGGGCACACTGAATGTTGGGAGCTCCTTCACCCTCAAAGCTCTTCCCGAAGCCTGGAAAGCATTGCTCTGTCGATCCAGAGTGGTTCGGAAGGTAGAGATGTGTACGAATTCTCTCTGCAAGGTGCAGCCAATGCTCCAGCAGAGGATTAGAGCCAAATTCAGTGTCCTCTAGATTCTGTATTCTTTTTTTTTCCAAAGACCACCACTTTTTCCCAAAGCAGGACCACTTCCCAGTGCTCCCTTTGCAGTGGCATCATCCCAATAATCCCCTCATGGATGTGCAGTGTGCTGAGCCCTCACTGGTTCCACGGGGATGGAGGATGTGCAGGGCTCCCAGGATGACGTAGGACTCGGTTATGAGGGAAAAATCTCACTATTCTGTGAACAGTTTGACTGCAGCGGTGGTCTCAGGTTGGAAAAGCACTTCAGGATGAAAGGAGTGATGGAAGTGTCAAATATTATACTAAAGAGCTCCATGAAAACTCCTGGATGTTTTAGGAGCGCTGCCAGGCAAGGAGCTGAACAAAACCAAACTCTTCCAGAGGATTTATTTTTGGAGGCTTAGCTTTGTTTAAAGAGCAGATAATGGGGCTGAGAGCACACAGCCCTGCCTCCCATCCCCTCCCATCAGGAGTGGGGCAAAGCTGGGACCCCCAAAAGGCAACAGGAGGAGATCTGGGATCACTCCAGGACATTCCTGTGCACAAGCATAGCAGGTCTGGCACTGCCCAGAACCTGCAGCTCCAAGGCCCTGCGATGCTCTGGAGCGACTCAGGAGCCCCCAGCCTGCTCATGGTCCCTCGGGCCACCTCATAAAGCAGTGGGGACAGGACAGAGAATGAGTACCCATGGACAGAGGGCAGGGATAGATGGGATTTTGGGAAGGAATTCTTCCCTGGGAAGGTGGGGAGGGGCTGGGATGGAATCCCCAGAGCAGCTGTGGCTGCCCCATCCCTGGAAATGTCCAAGGCCAGGTTGGATGGGGTTTGGAGCAACCTGGGCTAGGGGAAGGTGTCCCTGCCCACGACAGGGGTGGGGCTGGCTGAGCTTTAAGGATCCTTCCAAAACAAACCATCCTGGCATTCTCTGATTCCATGATCTCCCGACACTTAGGCGCAGAGACAGAGCTTGGGGGACCCAGAGGACGCAGAATCCACTGATCCAGGCTGGGCTTGTTGTGCCTGCAAAGCTCCCTCCTGTCGCTGAGTGATCCCAATCAGGACACCATAAACCTGGGATTGCACATCTCATCTGTGGGATCACAGGGAGAGCAGGAAATGAGCCAAGTTAATCAAATTAGGTGAAAGACGAGTCTGCAAATCCCACCCAGGGGACAATTTTATTGGTGCTTTGCACTCCAGTGGAACATTTCTGACACGCAGTGCTGGGACGCTGATCCACCCCAGCAGTGCCAGCTGGGCACTGCACGGTCTGTGGGAAGGGGATGGAGGAGAACATCAATTCCAGCAGCACAGTCCTGGAAGACCAAGGCATTTCTCACTGCAGTGTTCTCCCTTTGCTGAAATTCCAGTAAAGCTGCTCTTCTCTTCCTTGCAGCCCTCATGCACCAGCCCTCATGCTGCTGTTGCTCTTTGCTTGTATCCAGTACAAGCACAAGGAGCCAAATCCTTCCTCTCCCTGCTCAGGGTGACAGAAATACAAAGGGAATGAGCAGGACACATCTCCCTGTCTTGATCTCACATTTGGTGATTTCCTCCTGCTTTTCTCTGCATCTCTTTGACAGAAGGAATGAATATTTCCTTACATTCCTTCTGATATTGATATTCTGACTTCTCCTGCAAGTCCCCACAGAAGCCTGGCCAAAACAGAGAGGAGGAATGCAAAGAACTGGGGATGGATCCCATTAATCCCAGAACTTCCAGACCACCCAACAATACAGAAACCAGATGGGGCTTGATGGTGGTTTCACCTTTCCCACTCTGGGGTCCTGCTATCCTCACCAGGCTCATTGGTGCTCCCTGAGCTTTGCCAGAGCTGGGATATCATGGAGACATCCCAGAGCTTTGCCATGCAATGCCCAGGGCATGTTTAGAAGCCTTTGGAGGAGCCATCTCAACCCAGCACCTGCTCTTCTGACATTTGGAGCGTGGGGTGCTCATCTTGCCAAGGACCAGATGAGACCCAGCCGAAGTGTGGAGCCAGGCTGGGATGAGTTGGTCCCACAAGGAGGTGATGGTGTGGAGCCAGGCTGGGATGAGTTGGTTCCACAAGGAGGTGATGGTGTGGAGCCAGGCTGGGATGAGTTGGTCCCACAAGGAGGTGATGGTGTGGAGCCAGGCTGGGATGAGTTGGTCCCACAAGGAGGTGATGGTGTGGAGCCAGGCTGGGACGAGTTGATTCCATCTCTAAGAAAATGAAAGACAAGAGTCTTGGGATATCTGTGCCTGTGTGTAAACCAGATTGCTTTTCCCATTCCTGTATTGGAGGTTCTCAAAGCCAGGCTAAGAGAGGGCGAGAGCTCCTGGAATGGCTTCATTAATGCATCCAGGTTCACGTGATGAGATCCAGGGATCCAGAGCCTCAGGTCCACTTTTAGTGGTGATGGGGCTTGGGTTTCCTCCTGCTGCAATCCCCTCCACAGCTCAGGTTCAACACCTGGGAAGGGCAGAGCTCAAGGAACAGCTCTGAGGTTCTGTGCATTTTTTTTTGCATGATTCTTTGGGAATCCAGACACTGACATTGGAAAACTCCCAGGATTTTCCAAAGCATTTTCCACCACCCAGACCCCACCAGCTCCCCCCCTGTCACCCGCCCTGCACCCCTCACCCTCTTTTCAGCTCCCTGGAGCTGCTGGAGCCCCTCATCCTTCTGGGTGCAAAGAGCGGGCGAGTTTGACTTGCAAATCTCGTTTCAGTTCCTTGTTGAGAATTGAGCATCTCAGCAGTGTCGTTTCACTGATGTTTCTCCAGAATCCTCCATCCCCTTGTGCCCAAAGAGGTGCCACGGGGATTCGGGGATGCAGCAGAGACACCTGGATTACAATGCCATGGATAGATCTGCTTTAATGACCTTGATCTCCGAATATCCGTGACAAACTGTTCCACAGCTCAATTTCAACATATTCCCCTTTAATGAGCTTTTTAGGAGAAAAATCCACACCCACCTTCAAGACTGAGTAACCTGGATGGGTTTTTCAAAAATTTTTACATGTGGCATCTTTTGTATAAAAAATACCCCAAGCTCTGTCAGAAAGTGTCAGTTTTGTCACAACTGAAACCATTTGCAGGAAAGGGCTCTCAGACAAGTTTCCTGTTTCAAAAAGAAAACAAAAAACCGCTCTTTGAATGTCCTGAGATTGTCAAAAACATCCTGTTTTGATATTCAAAGAAAATTTGTCTTTTGTCTGGCAACAAGTTTGTTAAAGAATAAGGATTTTGAGAAAGAATGGGGGAAATAAAACCCCACTACCCCGCCCCAACCCAAAGTTTGCTTCAAGGATCTGGGCGAGCCCAGTTCCGATTCCAAGCCTGGGGGTTTGGATTTATGGGTGTTGAAACAGAGCTGCTGGCTTTGGGAAGCAACCAGGTGTTTGGTGGCTCAAAATACGGGGAAAAAATTTCCAGCGCGGTTGGGTCACCTGTGCGCTTGACAATTGATACTTCAGGGATCCAGGTTTATGTGGGAAAAATCCAATAATAACATCATCTACTGCCTGCAGGTCCTAGTGAGTAGTGGGAGCCTGCTTTATCCTTGGAAAGCAATGGAACATGGATTTTAAGGAAATAGGAAAGAGTAGGTTTTGAAGGGCTGGACGTGGATCTGTCCAAGCTGCCAGTGCTTTTCCTCCTGGAAGGGTCTCTGGGATGCTCCTGCCCCAGAGCGCCTTTGGATCACTGGGAAAACGCCAAAATCTTCCACCCACTTCAAATCTGGGTGCTCCTGGCTCCCATTCCAAGCCTGGATGTCAGGGATGTGATCCCAAGGCAGCTGAGCCCAAGGTGTTTGCAGCCATCCCTGGATTTTGGGCCAAGGCACAGGAGTGAAAGCAGCAGCAAGGAGCCAAGGGAAGTTCAGGCCAGGTCAAAGCAAAGGGATTTTGTGCCAAATTATTTATTTTTGGAAGAAGCAAACGGTTCTTTTGACATTCAAGAGGAGTTTTTTGGGTGAGGAGTAAACCCTGCTGCTTTCAAGACTAAAATATCTGTAAAATTTTTTTAAAAACCCTACAGCAAACATTCTTCTGGGCAATGACAAGGAGGAGTAAGGTTTGTCTGGACATTTTTTGCCAAATTTGTTCAAAATTTTAGGTTCAATCTCAGCTGGGAAACAATTTCCTTCTTGCACCTCCTCCAAATCTGCCATATTTTAGCAAATTCGAGCACGGCAAACATTCAGATTGGAGATTATTCCTGTAGCACCAGCCCTGAGAGGTTTTAATGCCTTCATGGCTCTTGGGGATTCTTGGTGGAAAATGGGATTCAAAGATCATGATTTATAAGCCTTGACACTCTAAATTCATTAGGCACCAGTGGACAAAATGCAAATCCAGGAGCAGGGAAGGAGAACACGGCACTAAGCGGATTCCAGATGATGGATATTCAAGTTCCCACGTGATGAAAGAGCCAAGCTATGGAAGGTGTCTGCAGCCACAAACCAAAGTCTATTAAAGCTCCTTGTTCTGGGAGTCTTGAGCAAAGCTCAGGAGAAAAATTGGATAAAATAAATGCTTTTGATTTCCTAATGTGTTTTGAGCTCAGGCCAAGGGCTCAGCTGGTTTTCCTGGGAATTACACTCGGCTGTGTGCAGGGAAACAGCTCTTTAGCCTGGAACAATCTCTGGAGCTGCTGAAATGCATCCCAGCTGGGGGATGTCACCCTGGCCTCAGCAAAGCCTCTCTCCTCTGCAGATGGGAATGGGATCAGCCCGGGAGTGCTCCGTATTCAGCACCAGCCCGAAAACTGGGGGCCAGTGCTGGTTAAAACCAAAAGTCCCCTCTGTGGGAGGGGTGCTGCTACAACTTGTAAGGGCTGAGCAATCTGGGAGCATCTCCTGGAAGTGACAGGATGGGATCAGGAGATGCTGTGGAACAACCCTGCAGGGTTTGCTGGAATACGAGCCCACAGCAGTTAGGTTTGGGCACCCTGGGGATGAGATTTGGCATCTGTGCCCCCTGGGGTGCCAGCTCTGGGCACTGGGCTCAGCAATATTGCACCTTGTGTCTCACCTTTTCCACCTTTTCCTCTGGAAGTTTTGTTCTTCCCTCTCATTTCTTTTGTTTTCCTCCTACTTATTTTTCCCCCCTACTCTTCCCCTTTTGCCAACATTTCCTGCTCATAAATGAGAGCAAGAAGGAGTTTTTAGGGGGAGCAGGGATCATATGGACATTTTTGGGCTCTGATAGAGGCTGGAGGTGCTGGCAGCTCTGTCAAAGCCTGGCTGGTGGCTTTGTGATGTGGGCTCTGGAATGTCCCATCTGGTAGGGAGCCGGGGCCAAGCTCACCCACTCACATATTTTTCCATGGATGTGTTCCTGCACATATGCTCAGGGACAGGAGAAACCTGTTAAAGAGATAACCCTAGCACATCCCAGCTCCATCCTCCTCCCAGGCCTGCTCCGGATCCTTCTGCTGCTCCCAGCTCTGGCCATGGACATGGATCAGCCATGCCAGGAGAAGAGAAGGGGAAGCTCTCCCTGGATCCTGGCCTGGGATAGCACCACAACAGAGTCCTGGAGTGCAGTGGGTGACAGGAGGGCCCCACGCGGGGACCAGCAGGTTGGGAAGGGCTGGGAATGCCATCCCAGAGCTGTCTCTCTGCTGGTTCTTGGCACTGAGGGTTGGATCCCTCCTGCATGGAATTTGCAGGATTTGTCCCCCTGTCCTTGAGGAAATGCCATCTGAGATAGAGGAGAAGCAGGGAAGGGCTCTCAGCAGTGCCCCACTGCTTTGCAGGGGGAAAAATGGTCCTTTGGTGGGCTCAGGGACGTGGGATGAGGCTGAAAAACAAGGAGGGTATTAATTATCTAGTAATTATCTAGTAATTATCTCTTAGCCCAGCATCTCACAGGTCTGGACTAAAACTTTCTCACTGGAAATCCCAGGCAAACAGGAACAAGAAGCAACACAATTCCCCCAAAGCCTTAGAAGCCCCTCCATTTCCTTAAGATCCTCTGGTGAGATGGATAAATCCCAATTCCCAGCAGCCTTTTGCCATTTGACTTTTGAGCATCCCTCAGTTTGTCAGTGTAGGGAATACCTGAGGACATGGTAACAGCCTGGAATACTTAACCAAGAGCAGGAGAAGAAACCGGGTGTTCTGCAAGCATCTGCTGTGGCATTGGAGGATCCCAATGGGAGGAAAAGCATAGGCAGGACTGGTACCTCAGATTTTTGTGGCAAAGACCTGGCATGGATATTTCCTTCCTTGCGCATGGATATTTTCCCCTTTGCACACCTTTTGTGCCTGGGTTTTCATGCTCGTCTTCCACCCCCAGGTCACCCAGGTGGTCTTTTCCGATAGATTTTATGAGTTTGGGAGCTTTGGGAGTTTTAGGTTCAGAGTTAAAGGCTTCAGGAGACCCAAAACTTTGAGTTGAGTTGAGTTGAGTTGAGTTGAGTTGAGCTGAGTTGAGTTTGGAGTTGAGTTGAGTTTGGAGTTGAGTTGAGTTGAGTTTTGAGTTGAGTTTGAGTGCCCAGCGAGGCAGGAAAGATGCCAAGAATTCTTCAGTCCATGGATCGCTCCGGGGGCTTCATCCTCCTCCCACCCCAGGCAGTTGAGGTGGTGGCACTGCCTTGGTCCTATGCCAGAGGAATCACCTGGCAGCCTCAATGCAGGACATGGGAATGGCTTGGAAATGGCCCTTACGTGGCTTTGAGGGGATGCAAGTTCTCCCTGCTGGATAGCCCAGGTGGAGCTGGGAACAAGGGCTTGGTGAGGCTTTTATCAGCTCTTCTCATCCCAGGGCCCGGCTGCCAGACTGCTCCAAGGTCAAGGAATTAGAGATGGATGTTCAAGGAGGATCATTTCCTTCCCTCACTCAGCTATTACGGAAAAAACGTTCCTGTTCATCCATTTCATTTTCCACCAGGGATAGCCTGGAGCTGGCAGTGACCGCCCCTCGGTGCGCCAAGACTCTTTTGCACACAGGCAATGAAATAAATCACTGGAGGTACTCGCCGTGCAGCTCATTCTCCCTCACACCTCAGCACCAGGAGCCTGCAGCCAAAATCCCGTGGCCATGGGAAGCTCAGCCCTGAGCCCGGGCTGTGTGTGGGATTTGTGCCTCCAAGGGGAGGGGCTCTTTAACCCCTTTGTTGCCACCCCCTTTGCTCCTCCCTTGCCTTAACTGATGTTAAATCACCCTGAGCTGAGCACGCAGAGGGTCTGGGGACGGTGACGGTGACGTTGCAAGTGGAAGGTTGCTCAGGAAAGAGGCTTGGATAATGTTCTCAGGACCCAATTCCAGGCCACCAGCTTCAGGGATGCATTTGCACTTCAGGCCAAGCCTAAAGAGGATAATACCAGGCACATACCCAGGCCTGGCTTCTCCCTCCCACCATGAGCATCCCTCAGGGAGCCATCTCAAAGCACTTGGCCAAGATTTGATGGTGGGAATCCAAACCAGAGCCTTTCCAAGTCACTAACCTTGGGCTTATCAGGGATGGTGAGGGGAGAGGTTTCCAAGTGCTTCCTGGTGCTCGGGGTCCCTCCTCCATCCGGGAACATCCAGGAGGCTCAGGGCAGAGACACTGATGGAGCAGAGCTAGTCTCTTCCCAAAGTCAGTTCAATCCCATTTTCTGGCTCCCATTCACTGGCAATTGGGTTGGAAAGCAGCAGCCAGAGCAGGTTTGCTGTTTGCTTGCTCTGAGCACTCCCACCTTGCAGCCTGTCCTGCTGTTCCTGAAGGACGCTCCTGGCTGCTCGGGGAGGGATCTGGGCTCACAAGCCCAGCTCAGGAGTTAAATTGAGGGCCACCACTGACAGGTCTCCCCAGGGGATGCTCTTAGGGACTTCCATCAATGAGCAGAGGAGCAAATTCCTTGTGGGCACAGGCTTGTGGGCTCCCAGGACTTGGTGCCCCAGCATTATGTGCCTGCAGTGGAAAATGACTCCCAGTTTTCCTGAAATTGTTTCCTTGGTCCTGACAGCTCAGAGACACAACCAGACAGGCTCTGTGTTGGGGTGCCCAGTGCCAGCCTTGCTGCTGTGGGCAGACCCAGCACGGAAAAAACTGATCCTGGTCCACACAGCCGGTTCTGAAAGCTCCCAATTTCCCACATCAGCACCAGATAGTCTCCCATTTTTCCACCACAGCACATTTGAGCTTCTTCCCTTCACACACCAGGAGGTCCCTGCCTTGCACTAACCCAGCTCAGCACGACCCATCCACCTTTGCACCCCAAATATCTCCTTGGCTTGCTTTGGAAATTCATCAGTCCCGACTTCCCATAGCACTGTTGAAAACTTCCAGCCTCAGATATTTCTGGAAGAGGAGCAAGAGCATCCATTACAGAAATGCTCTCCAGGCTTTTCCGGCAGCATCCAGAGGAGTTAGCCGGACATTCCCACATCTTGTGGTGTGCAGGGCAGGGTTTCCTCGGAGCCAGGCAGTGTCCTTGGATATGCAGGTGTTCTGGAGCTCTCTGCTGTGCTCATTACCATGCAGGGAGCAACTGCAGCTCTGGGATTTGTTCCCTTGGGCACCTTTCCCTACTGGGCTCCCCGGGTGCTGGCACCCGGCATTCCCTGTGCCTGGAAGGTGTGCAGGGATGTGCTCGTGCAGGCTTTGATGTCTGCAGCATTCACCATCATCTGTTTTCTGATCAGCTCATCCTCCACACTCAGGGACTGGATTCAGGGATACTCCTGCCTGATCCCGATTTCTGCCGGCCTTGTGCCACATCTGGGAATTCCCCACATGCACAGGAGGGCAGGACGCCATTAATTGGACAGTGCACGTTGTATTAATTACTGGTGGTTAATAACAACCTCCTGCCCCCGATATTTATAGAATAATAAAAGCTGTTCAGGACACTGCCCTCACATCTGCTGCAACTGGCAAACACATTTTCCTTTTCCTCCCTTTCCCGAGCGTGCTGATGGCTTTCAGATTTCCAGGGGGGCAACGGGAGATCTCTGGCTCATGGACACATTGCTGGTGGCTCTGAAATGAAGGGGGAGCAGGGATTTGCACTTCAAACAGGCCTGGACTCCTCTATTCCTCCTCTTGCCATGGTGGCATCATGGCTCTGGGATGAAAAGCTGGAATTTTGGTGTGTTTGCTGGCCCAGCTGTTTACAAACAGTGCAACTCCACTTTGGAAACTTTCTCCCTGTGGTGTTGCAAAAATTAAAAGCATCCCTGTATCCATCAGTACTTCCAGCACCCATGAGAAGGATGCTGAGCACCATCTCGGCAGGGGCTGGCAATGGGTGGTTTGAGTCTACGCAGAATCATGGAATCATGGAATGGTTTGGGTTGGAAGGGACCTCAAAGCTCCTCTCATTCCACCCCCTGCCATGGTCAGGGACACCTTCCATTATCCCAGACTTCCTAAAGCCCTATCCATCCTGGCCTTGGACACTTCCAGGGATCCAGGGGCAGCCACAGCTGCTCTGGGCACCCTGGGCCAGGGCCTCCCCACCCTCACAGGGAATAATTCCTTCCCAATATCCCATCCAGCCCTGCCCTCTGGCAGTGGGAAGCCATTCCCTGTGTCCTGTCCCTCCATCCCTTGTCCCAAGTCCCTCTCCAGCTCTCCTGGAACCCCTTTAGGCACTGTAAGGGGCTCTAAGATCTCCCTGGAGCTTTCTCTTCTCCAGGCTGAAGACCCCCATCTCTCCCAGCCTGGCTCCAGAGCAGAGAGGCTCCGGTATAAGGCATAAAATGCCCTTTCCCTCTGTAAGGAAGACTTGGGAGGAGAAGTGGTTCCAGGAGGGGCTAAAAGGGAGTGTTTCATTATTTAGGAGAGAGTTTCTTGCTCATCAGGGACTCTGCTCTAACTTCTGAGGGCTGGGAAGTGGAATTTGGGTAACAAAGTAATTTGGATAAGGAATTTGGGGTAGTGCAGGTAACAGCAAGGCTGATGCTGTTCTGAGATCTCCAGAGGGATTCTCAGGTAGGACCTGAAGGATCCTGACCCTGCCAGAAGATAGGAACAGAGCCAGGACAGGCTGCTGAGCTCAGGCATCTCTCCTGCTTCAAAAGAGGAACTGGAGAAGGACCTGTCATGGGAGAGCTCCATCTTCCCCCTCCCGTTCTGGAAATCAGCTGCTGCAGAGCCAGGTGGGCTCCTGGAGCGGATTCCTGGCTGGAACACCTTAAATCAACTCTGAGGCACTTCCTGTGTGCCCAGCACTCTGCTCCCTTCCTGGGCTGGCTTCTAAAGCTCATGGAAAATCCCAAAAGAGTCGGCATTTCTGTGCCAGCAGCAGGCTGGGAAAAAGTGCTCCAAGGGCTGGAGCATTGATGTGGTGTCCTTACCCTAAATAAGTAGAGACCTTTTATGGGAAGATTGGCACAGGGAATAGGATGATATCAGGTGTAATATTACAGAAACTCAGGACCAGTTTTGGCCCAAGGTTGATGTGATCCTGCAGAAATCCCAAGGAAATAGCAGCTCCTGGGGCAATGCCTTCCTCTAGTCTTGGTGGATCAGAGAGCCTGAGCTGCCCAGGCTCACGGATAACCTGAAAGCAATGGATTTGGAGGACAATGGTACAAATCCAGGATCACAGAAACACCAAATATCCTGAGTTGGATCCACAGGAATCACCACATCCAGCTCCTGGCCCTGCCCAGACCCCCAACAACCCCACCCTGGGCATCCCTGGCTGCGCTGTCCAACCACTCCAGGAGCTCTGGCAGCCTCGGGGCCGTGCCCATTCCCTGGGGAGCCTGGGCAGTGCCAGCCCCCTCTGGGGGAAGAACTTTTTCCCAAAATCCAACCTTCTACTTGACTGTACCTCTGAAGGACTCAGCTGTCCAAAGGACCGCTCTTCGCTAAAGCTTTTGGGAAAAACCTGCCATGGGATTTGGTTTCATACGTGTAGGGGCAGCACAGAATAAGTTAAGGATGGAGAATCCATCAAGAGGCAGTAAAACTCCTCATTTCCCCGGAGATTGTCCAAGCTGCTCCACACACATTGCTGGGGGATGATCCTGCTGCTCTTCCCCTCTCCCCTCCCTCACACAACCGCTGTTCTCCGGGATGCAGCCCCGGGCTGGGTCGGTGATATCATCCCGCAGGAATTGCGGGCAGTGGTGGCAATGAGGGTGCCCCTGGCCATCATCCTGGCACTGGGCCAGGGTCCCCTCCAGGCCATCAAAGCCTCTCTGTCTTGTTGCCAGTAGGGAGGGGATGATGTCACGCCGCCACCAAAGCAGGAGCCACGGGAACGTCGCGCGTTTCCATGATCCCTTGTCTCTCTGTGGAAATCCATCTGTTCCCTGCAAAACATTTCCCATGGCCATTCCGGGGATCTCAGTGCTGGAGAAGTGGCCAGGCTTCCCTGTTGTGCCTGGAAGCACACAGGGCACTGAGATGGGACTGTCCCATGCACTGGGGTGGGAAACAGCTCCCAGTGAAGCCCTGGGTTTCCCTGGGATGGCGTGTGCTGGGATCAGTTTTGGATTATCAGAGTCATGGAATAGGTTGGCTTGAAGGGACCTTTAAAGGTCTTCTGATCCAACCCCTTGCAGCCAACAGGATTTTGCTTGAAGCCTTGAGTGATCCCCTGGGAGAAGTGTAGGAAACATTTCCATTGCAAAGGGAAGTGTCCAGGTACAGGAAAAAAGCCTCTGGAAATGTAGCACAGCCCAGCCAGTGGTGCCAGAGGCTGGGTGAGGACCCTCCTGTGCCTTGTCCTGGTGAGAACTCCGTGGCAGGAAGCTCTTGAGCTGGAAGCCCAGAAGGGTATCAGTGTTGAAGGCTCAGAATTCTTGACCACGTTTCCCACAGAAGCTGTGACTGCCCCATCCCTGGAAATGTCCAAGACCAGGTTGGATGGGGCTTGGAGCCACCTGGGATAGTGGAAGATGTCCCTGCCCCTGGAATGGGGAGGTCTTTAGGGTCCCTTCCATCCCGAAGCATTCCAGGATTCAGCGCTGATTTCCCATGTTCAGCAGCAGGGCGAGTCTCGTGTGGGGCATCACGGAGCACTTTCCTCTAACCCTGGACCTTCAGGGCTTTTCCTGTCTCAATTCCCCTTTCATCTGCTCCCCTCACCGGTGGCTTTCCCCCCCCACACACACGCTTGTCACCACTCCTCCCAGCTCGGAGACATCTGCTCTGCCCATGTCCTCTGGAAACGCTGAGGGGAGGGAGAGCTCCTTGGGAGAAATGTCACAGTCCTCTGCCTTGAAACAATAACTTCTGGAAACATCTGAAACGCACATAATTCTCCTTTTCAAGGGCCCTATCGGAGCAGCTCCCAAATGCTTGGCTCGGGCTTCAAAGTTGGCGTTTAGCTATAAATAAATAGCTTTTCATTAAAAAAAATAAAGGAGAGAAATTAGCCAAAAAAACTTCGACAAGCAGAAGCTTAACCAATGCCAGATAATGGGGCAATATGGACTTTTATTTTTATCCACATGGGCCCATGTGCTCTTTATCTCCCACTGTAATTTATCCTTATAAATGAGGCTCATGATATTAAAATAACATTACAGCCTTTACCTACCACAGTGAAAGGCAGCCGAGCCTCATCAAGGGCTGTGAGATCCTCAGATGAAAGGGACAAGGACCTTGACCTATTGCTGATCGTTAACTGCGTGCCAGGGCTTTGCTGAGCAGGGAGAACTGATTTAAAGATGAACTTTAATTGGTCCTTAATTGGCAGATTTGTCCCTAATTGGCAGATTTGTACCCATTAAGCTGATGCTGGGGAAGGAGAGTCCACAGTTCCCTCTAACATCTGTCCTCAAGCCGAGTTTATCATTCCAGTACAACCTTTCCGTCTCTTTTCTTCTCCAAGTGTGGCCCCTTTGCTTCTCCCCACCCCAAGGGCTCCCCAGTATTCCTCCACCTTCTCCTGTGTCTTTTAAAGATGCCCATCCAGGATCCTCAATCACCACAGGGGGATGGAAAAATTTATCAAGTGCCTGCCACCCCTAAATGATGATCCAAACTCTGTGGTTGGGAATTGCCCTCCCCTCCCATCCAAGACACAACCCCAGGGTCCAGGACAGCCCTCCTGGGTCTTCCAGCAGGAACTTCAGGGTTTTTAGCAGAAATCTCTTGGAGCTGGGTCTCTGTTCACAGAAGCCAATGCTGCTGGGTCAAAAAAACAGCACAAGGGGTGCAAATCAACCCCCAGAGCTATAACCTGACCCTGCCACTGGAATTTTCCTCCCTGTGTCTTTCTGGGTGCTGGGAGCTGAATATTCCTTGTGTTTAAGGGGTTTCTTGGCTCATCTGCTTTTCTGTGTGTGGCACCAGCAGCACTTGGGTTTTCTGCTCCGTACAGTCACTGAATGTGCTGCTGCTTTCTCCAAATCTCCTCCAGCTTGGACATCCCCCAGGATCTTTGAAGCACAGGAGCACTCATTTCCAACTATTTCCAACACAGACGTGTTGATTCACAGTTTTGCCCTTTCTGATGCCTTTGTCCAAAATGCACCTTTGATACCTTAACTTTTATCCATCAACAGTGAGAATTCTGACCCAAATCTAGAATGGATTTTTCATTGATTTCATCCTCCTGTTGATCACAGCAGAGGAGATGCACTTTTTGCTGGAAATGCACCTTCTTAAGGAGCTGTGTTTTTCCACGGCATGCCCAACCCCAGGAGACCCCACACGTTTCCCTCTCGATCTGTTATTGCTGCACAGTGCCCTCTGAGATTCCTGTTTCCAGCTCAGCTCCTGATCTCTTCCAAACTTTTGGGAACCACAGGGATTTTAACCCTGTCCAGATGCCCACATGAAACACATCAACCACTTTCTCCCAAGCTGGCTCCTGAGGAAAGATATCAGCAACTCCCTCACTGCAAACACAGCTTGGGAAATTCATATCCAAACCAGGAAGGTGTGAATGATGTTTCCGGGAAGACGGGCTCTCTGCAAACCTGCCCTGCCTAAAATAGGTGCCCTCTTTATTGTCTTCCTCTTATTCCCCAAATTTTCGAGCATTTTGGTGCAGGAAAAGCTAAGCAAGGACTCTGTGGTGTGACTCTCAAAGTGGCATCAAATGGCGCTCGCTCGAGAGAAGAGCCCAGAGGATAAGCAAAAGTGTCGACAGACAGGGGATTTCCAGTGACTCATCTGTGCCAGAAACGCTGAAGGTGTTGAGGAAAGGGGAGCCCGAGTGTGCAGGGCTGGGTTTCACCTGCAGCCACCTGTTTATCACACCGGCTCGGCAGCCAGGGTAGAGTTTTATGGTTTTTCTCTGAAAAAAAAAGCGGGGTTTCATCAAGCTCACCACGGACGTGGCTGTGAAAGCGCCAGGTGACAGGCAACACACCCAGCCAAAAGTGACTCCTGATGCCCCAGAACTCTGAGCTGTGCCCCTCCGTAAACCTCCGCAACCTGCACACCACAAAGGAGAAAAAAACTGGGTCAAGATGGGCCAGGAAATAATATGTATTTTCTGCTGGGCACAGCCAGCACTTTTCACCTTTTCTTTGCCCCTCAGGCCTCCCATTCCACAAAGCAATCACGTTTTCTTTACCAGGAAAATTCAGTTCTCCCCTTTAATTGAACTAGAGCTGCCTTTGACCGTGGCCTTCAGGCCTGGAAGTTGAGGGGCACATGCTGGGGGTGCTCCCAAGCCTAGCGGCTCCCCTGGCTCCTCAGGGACTCGAGACAGACCCAAGATTAGCGGCTGAGAAAGCGCCACCCTCCCGGAGTGCGCCGAGATAAGAGATAAGAACGCGCCTGCCCCGGGTGTGCGCCCTGCGGCCGGAGCCGAGACCCGGGCGGCGCGCACGGCAGTCTGCCAGCGCCACCTCTCGGTCCGGGAGCGCGGATGTGCTCATCCCACCGCCTCGGGAATCTCCATCCACCGCCTCGGGCATCTCCATCCCACCTCCTTGGGAATCTCCATCCCACCTCCTCCGGCATCTCCATCCCACCTCCTTGGGAATCTCCATCCCACCTCCTCGGGCATCTCCATCCCACCTCCTTGGGAATCTCCATCCCACCTCCTCGGGAATCTCCATCCCACCTCCTTGGGAATCTCCATCCCACCTCCTTGGGAATCTCCATCCCACCTCCTTGGCATTTCCATTCCCACCTCCTTGGGAATCTCCATCCCACCTCCTTGAGCATCTCCATCCCAATACCACGGTGACTCCACCTCACTGCAGTGGGTGCCTCCATCCCATTACCATGGACATCTTCGTCCCATCACCATCCCAACATGAGCATTCCAATCTCACAACCATCGGCATTTCCATCCCACCACCCTGGCATCTGCATCCCACCACAATGGTCATCTCTATCCCACCACCTTGGGAATCTCCCTCCCACCGCCTTGGGAATCACCATCCCACTGCCTTGGGCATCCCAATCCTGCCATGTCTCCATCTCTCCACCGTGAGCATCCCAACCCCACCGCTGGGAGCATCCCACCACGGCACGGATGCTTCCCACCTCCCTCCTCCGTGCAGTTTTCCCGACGGGTTCAGGCTCGGGGTAGGATAACAATACCTGAGGTCTGCAAAGCATTAACGGAGGATCCTGTCAGCTCCGTGAGCTCATCGGGGTAGCAGCCAGACACATTTGTTACCGGGAGAAATTCCCACTGCCGTGACCCGCTCCGAACCTGCTCCGTCTTTATTGGTGTCTCTCAGCACCTTCCAGATTCATTTGGAGTCGCTGCCTAATTCCTCCCCTTGACCACCCTCTCCCCGCATCCTCAGCAGCTGCTGTAGGACCTGGCATGTCAGGGAGAAAGGGAATTTTTCCCTAAACAGTCTGTTCTCTCTTGATTCCACAGCATTATGAAATAATAGTAGTTTCCAAGAATTACTTATTCTCCTTGTCATCTCCATCACACCACCACGTGGAGATTTTGGCAAAAAATGAAGTTTTGTGGGGTTTTGCTTGTTTCTTTGAAGGAAAATACCCAAAGAAAGCTGAGGCCAGGCTGCCGTAGGAAACCAGGAAGGTCTTGGCACGGTGAAGCTCTGCCTGGAGGAGCTGGGATACGGGCAGAGCTGTTTTCCTGGGAAAACTGAGCAAAATCCCTCTTGTGAAGAGACCCCAAAGGACACCCAAGCTGGATCTCCTGCTGGCATTGAATTTGTGAGCTTGTGAACTTCTCCTGCTCGCATGGGGATGTTCCGTCTGCATGCTCTGGGAACTCCCTATAGGATTTGGGAGAAGAAGATGCTTGACTCCCTGTAGACACGGGGAAAGGAATGAAAATTGGGATCCCTCCAAATTTTTGAAAATAAAGGTGCTGCTCAAAGATACCGGACTGCAGTGATGGCCAGATATGGAAGAAGGATGCAAAACTCACTGAGTGATGCCAAACTATGGAGGAAAATCACTGGAAAGTAAAACCATGGAATAAACCTGTCAAGCTGTGCTGAAACAGGGAGACTTCTCACTTTACCCCTAAGAAACCTGCCCAGGTCTGTGGGCTACAACTGAGAGGGAAATGTGCCTTTTCCATCCATGGAATCCAGGAAACAGTCCTACAACAACAGACACCAGCAAGCGCTCAGAGATCCACGAAATCCTGAAGATGGTTTTGGGAATGGATTCATTCCTCAGATTTTGAGTCACCCCTGTCTTTTTGGAGACTTCTTTTCTTCCTTTTCCTTTCCCCTTCCTTCGTTTCTGCCTTCTGCATTTTTCTTTTCCAGTTTTGACAAGGACTGAGCAAAAGGAGAGAAGGGGCAGGGGCTGGTGGGGCTCCAGAGGTGGATTTTCTAAGGGATTTGGCTGGTGGGAAGGACACCTTGGAGGATCCCTCGATGGCAATTTAATGGCAATTCCAAAAGTCAAAGCATTTTCCTGCTCTTTCACCCATGACTCTTTGAAATGCTTTTCTGCACTCAGTGTGCTCCAGTTTGGCTTCCATGGCAGGAAAACAACTAAATCCAGGGAGAGCCTCTGGAAATCCAGGCTGTGTTCACTGATGTCCACCTAGGGATCAGTTCTTCCAGCCACTGAGCCTCACCTGGGGCCTTGGCAAATAAATAAAATTCACATAAACTAACAATAAAGAACAAAGGAGGAACTCTCTTTCGCCACAGTCCCTTCCCTGGTGGGACCTAAAGGATCCTGAAGGATCCTGTCCTAAAGGATGGGATTCATTTCAGCAGAACTGGAGGTGTTGGCATTTCCTTCAGGATGTCCAAGGAGGGAAGGAGAAAGCAGCTGGCTCTCGGCTCTCCAGCTTCTCCAGTCTGCCACCAAATGAAATTCCAACCAGACTTTGGGATCTCTCGGAGCTTGTGGAGGGATGTGGGGAAAAGGCTTTGGGATCAGGAGCTGAGCCTTGGCAGTTCCACCTTCCCAAGGGAAGCCGTGACTCCCTCAGTCTGTGCAAAGCTCCAGCTGCTCCATGGCCTGGTTGGAAAAGTTATGGAACTCTCAAAATTGGGACTGGGATGAGTCAATTCCCCAAAATACCTCCTGGGTTTGGGGTTTTGAGGCTTCGGTTTTCCTCTTTGGTCTGGGAAATGAGCCATAAGCACCCCCACGTGTGTGCACACCAGGAATTCATTAATATACCTGGATATAAGTGTGTGTGTATCTATATATATCACATCTGCGTGTAATTCCTGGTTCTGGAACTGCACCTGGGGAGAGATCCTACTCATCACCATCCTCAAAAATAGTTCACCTCTCCCCAGATAAGGGAGACACTGGGATGGATGCGGGGGCCATGTGGCTGCAGCCTGGGATGGTGCAGCAGGAAAGCTGGGGTAGATCCCGATGGGCTTGGGGATCAAAGCAGCCTCCTGAGACCCCAAACAGGTCCACTGGTGTGGAAAATCCACCTGTGTAGGGCAATTCCTGCCCTGCTCCTCTGAGCAGCCTCACGGAGCACCCTGAGCACGACTCTCCCTGTCCTGGTGTTCTCCAGGTGCCTCTGGATTTCAAAGGGAGGTTATGACTTTATTTGCACCACTTTAATCCACATCTGACCTCCAGATAGGAATCAGCAGGCTCTGGAATACAAAGAATTACAGTTCTCCTGGGATTTTAGCTCTTTTTCTAGGAAAAACCCTTGCCAAAATGATTTTATGGCAGAGAGTGAACTCCTGTGCAAAACATATGTTTGGTGTGAAAGGATTTTTGGCAACTTAGGGTGGATTTGGAAGCCTGTGCTCTCCTTCATTCTTTCCTCATGGAAAGAGGATCAGGTCCAAGCCTGAGCTTTTGGGCAGCTGCCTTTGGAGTTACAACAGGGAATGTTTTTGACAGGGAGAAGCCATCTGGGTTAAGGGATCCAGAGGGCTGCAGGCAGGAATGAGGGAAAGGGTTCAGAGCAGAGACCTGGGCTGGGGTAAAGAAACACCTGAGGTCAGTGTGGGATCCTGCAGCTCCCAGGAGACCACACAGTCATCCATGAAGAACAGAAGATAACCAACAGGTTGGAGAAAGCTGGGAAGTGAGGGAACATCCTACCAGGAATAAAGCCTGGGTTAAAAGCAAAAAGCGAGGGTTCATCTGAGGATACTCCTAAAGCAATATGTCGTGTTTTGGATTCCCAAACCTGCAGAATTTTGCAAGATGGGATTAGGTAACACCACATTTTTTGAGGATTTTGTGTCATCTTGACCTGGAGCTCAAGGCCTGAGCCCAGGAGCTCTCTCTGGCCGGCAGCTCACGGTTAGCTGAGATCAGGAGTGCTGGGGCCCTCGGGATCTCAGCCATGCAGCTCCCAAGAATCCTCTGAATACAGCATATAGCAAAATAATATTGAATTAATTGGAAGATAAATGAGTGAGATGCCTGGAACCAGCTGCAGACACAGCCCTGGCTTCCAAAGCCAGCACTTTTCCCCAGCCTTTACTTCAGGCTATTTTTATTTTGTGATGGCACAAATCAAGCCTTTTGTTTTTTCCTGGTCACAAAGACAACGTGAATGGATGGGATGAGATCCAAAAAGTGAGAGAAAGAAATTTTGGAAGGAAAAGCCCCCTTAAAGAGCAGAGGAGCTGCAGGAGCTGAGCTCAGCACTGACCTGGAGCACGTAGCTCACCCTTCCTCTGCCTAATTTAGACCCAGCGTAGGTGGATTTGGGCGAATATTTGGATCTCTAATTAAGAGTAATGATGTGAAAGGAAGTGCAGGCATAGTGAAAATGGATTAGAAAAGAATTAATTCATCAATAGGGGTGTCCACAGCACAGGCTTGATGCTATTTTAGTTCCTCCCTGGGCTGGAACGAAGCCAGGATAACTCAATGGGATGTGCTGGGCAGGGAGCAGACAGTCCCAGTGCACCTCCAGTGCTGATGTCACTGCACTGGTCACATTCCCAGGCCATTTTTCCATGTGGATTCAGTTCAACCTCCTGTCCTCAGACCCTCCAGTGAGCACTGGTAGCACAAAAATCACCTCCCTATAGAAAACCCTGGCTCAAAAAGTGGGGAAAGCCCAGTCTTGGGATGACCCATGACCTACAGGCTGGGGTGCATCAGCAGGGTGCCATGGGATCCACGCAGGAATAAATCCCAGAGAATCGCCACTCCTACAGCAATCCTTGATTTGTTTGCTGTTCCTCACTGAGCTGACCTCAGAGCACAGATAATCCTGCAGGACTCTGGAGGTTTCCAGCCTGTGCATTCCCGTGTAATCGGCTTTGGCATCTCTGATGGGCTTTTTCCCTCTTGGCTTCTCCTCTGGGCTCAGACAGAACAGTCTTGGAGCAGAGGGATGCAGACACCCCTCACTTTAATGCACAGAATTATATCAGCAGTGGCCAGAGGTCATATCCTGCTGTCTTCTGGAGGATAACTCCGTTTCCCTGGATCCACACAAACCTGGCTCACCCCGTTCCCCGCAGCGGCGAGGCTGCACGGAGCAACATCTTGGATTAGTTACGAGCTCCTCAGATGAGCTCCAACTCATATTTCATCTGCTTCCCCCCAGCCCGGAGATTCGAGCCTGTCACACTCGCAGGAGGCTGCAGCCCCCACATGTTTTATTCATTTTCTGTCCTCTGCTCCTCACCAAGCACCTGCAACGCATTTCGGCTGGGCCCGCATCGACGGGCCTTCATTAGGCCTGACACTTTCTCCCCGCCTCGGATGATGGAGCTGCATTTTATCCCTGCACTCCCAGCCTGCAGGAATACAGCCTGCAGATCAGCACCTTGGAAGAAAGCAGGCTCCCAAAAGCTCAGGAGTGAGGTGGGGAGGAAGGGATTGAGGCGATCGCACAGCCCAGATCCCCGCGAGCTGAGGGACACGGAGTTATTTTAGCCTTGGAGGATCCAGAGGAAAGCAGAGTCCTGCTTTATCCACACGGGAATGGAACTTTTCCACAGCCTTGAACAGGGATTCTCCAAGCTACAGGGAGCAGACAGCCCCTCTGCTATCTTGATTTGACCAGGAGGTGACAGTGGAGCAGAGGTTCAAAGCTCTTTGCCCGCTGCAGCCCCAGCCTGTCCTCTCCCCGACTCTCCTCTCCTGTCCAATGAATATTCATTGGATGCAGAACAGAAAAGCTTCACCAGGAGAGGCAGGGAAGTTGTTTTCCCATGCAAACCTCAGCAGCTCAGCCTTGGAAATAAGGAACGAATAAGACCTTCCTTGCTCTGAATCAGGCACAGCTGAGGTTGAAGTGCTACTTGCCAAGCTTAAATAACTGACAAATTTGGAAATGATGTCCAGTGCCAGACATCTTGGGAAGACTGGGATCCTTGGACCACCAGTGCCTAAAGAGGCCCATGAGCATCAGATTGATTTTTGGGCATTTTTGTCCGTCCTGTCGTCCCCCCACCCCCCCAGCTCACTTAGACCCCACATCTGTCCTGCCAGCCTTCCCTGGGGCCTGAACTGCTGCCAGCAATTCCCAAATCCTCCCAAGTCCCAGGGTTTCATTCCTCTCTGTGATCACATTTAACATTGTGCTACTCCTTCCTTGCTGCCCCTGAGCCCCAGGAGCCTTCCTGACATTGTTTTCCTTTTCATTATCCACAAACATCTTTTTCCCCAAGTCTTTCATCACTTGTCTTCCATTTCTTTCCGAGATTCCCGACATGAGCCACAAAAATGCTGGTTAAATATTCATGAGGAAAGGCTGATCTGGGATCACGGAGATGCCGCCGATGAGATGTCTTGCAATGTAATTAAAAGATATCACCAAGAATGTTGTGAGGAGCTCTTTAAAAGGGGCCTGGGAGATACAAAATTCAATTTCCAAAGCTCTTCCCATTTAAGGTGACAGCAGTTCCTTGTAAAACAGCAGGAAAAGGTGGCCCCAGGAGAGAAGAGACGGTGGCAAAGCAGAGCCGGGGATTTATTCAGTGCTAACGCAGAAGTGAGCTTGGAAATATTAAAATGTCACTTTCTTTTGGAGGTAAAAGCTGAATTATTCCCAAGAGCTACAATATTCCACAGGCTAAGGGCTTTATCTTGGCAACAGACTGAGGGATGCAGGGGGTTGTGTCCCCAGCTCAGGAGCTTCTGGAGGCTTTCCATGAGGGACATTTCCTTCACCACTTCCAGCACTCCGTGGTGACTTTTCCAAGCAGTCCCTGCTCCCTGCTGGGGACGTTAAGAACGGAAGGGTAGAAAACTCCAGAATAATCTCTTTGGATATCACACTCCCCAGTTATTCATCATCTGACCACAGGCAGCTCGGGAGAGAAGATGCTACTGACGCAAAATCCCATTTCCTGTTCCCTTTCAGGCAGGAAAGGGGCATTCCAGGGAAAAAAGCTCCACTTTGGCATTGTCCAACAGTGCCCTAATGTGTTTCCTGAGGCTGCCAGGAAAAATCAATGGTGATCTGTTGGCTGAGGAAAGCAGGGCACATATTTATCCATGGCAGGGATTGATCCAGGGCAGGGATTTGTCCATGGCAAGGTTTAATCCATGGAAGGGATTTATCCATGGCAGAGATTTACCCATGGCAGGGATTTATCCATGGCAGGGATTTGTCCACGGCGGAGAATTGTCCATGGCAGGAATTTACCCATGGCAAGGATTTTATCCATGGCAGGGATTTTTCCATGGCAGGGATTTATCCATGGCGGGAATTTGTCCATGGCAGGGATTTACCCATGGCAGAGATTTATCCAGGGCAGGGATTTGTCCATAGCTGGGATTTGCCCATGGCAGGGATTTATCCAGGGCAGGGATTTATCCAGGGATATTTCTGTGCTCTGGCACAGAGGAACGATGAAAGGCCAGAAGCTTTTCCTCTCCACTTTGGTCAACCACCATCCCAAATTCCAAATTAACGGCAAGAGAAGGGCGGGGGAGCAGCTAATCCCATCCCTTTTCCAGCTGGGAAGGCCCAGCGCGGGTTTTGGTGGCAATAGGTGGATTTTCAAGGCGGAGAGGAGTGGGAAGAGCCTTCCTGCCATCCCTTCCCTGCCTTTCCCCTCAGGGAGGAGCCCGGGCACAGCGGCATCCCCAGAGCGGCTCCGGCGGGATGGCGCTCAGGCGCTCCCGGAGGGATGGTGGGCTCCGGCCGCTCGGAGCTTCCCGCGCTGCTCCCGGCCCTTCCCTCCCCACCGCGGCTTCCCGGCCCTTTCCTGCCTTTGTCCCGCTGGCCCTGAGCACACCGAATCCCAAAAAGGCCTTTCCCCGCCGGTGCCCGCATTGTTCTCCGAAGCCACGGGCGGGATCAGGCGCAGCGCGGGGCCCCGGGGCTGCCGAGGGAATTCCCGGCGGCCCCGGCGCTCCCGGATTGGACGCACCGCGGGATTTGCTTTTCCAATTCAGCGCCAGGGTTGTCAGGGACCCTTTTGCTTTAGGTTTGGTTTTTGTTTTTGTTTTTTTTTTTCTTTCTTATTGTCTTTCTATTTATTTTGTTCTGTTTTTTTTCTCTTTTTCCTAATTTTTTCCCAATCTTCTTTCTATTTTCTTCTATTTTTCCTTTCTAGTTTTTCTAATTTTCCTAATTTTTCTAATTTTTCTATTTTTCTTTCCATTTTTTTCTTTTCTTCCCTATTTTCCTATTTTTTCTATTTTTATTTCTTTTCTCTTACTATAATTTTTCTTTCCATTTTTCTATTTATTTTTTTCTATTTTTTCTTCCTTTTTTCTGTCCACTTTGATTCCTATTTTCTTTCTATTTTTCCTTTCTACTTTTCCCTTTCCTCTTCTTTTTTCTCTTTCCTTTTTCTTTAAGGTTTGCTTTATTTTCTATTTCTGTTTTTTCTTTCTGTTCTTCCTTTCCAGTATTTTAATTTCCATTTCTTTTTTTTCTGTTTGTTTTCCTTTTCCTTTTTTTTTAATGTTATATATATATTTTTTTTTAAATCCCCCTGTTTTTTTTTCCTCTCCCACTTCCCTCCCACATGAATTTTCCCCTATAAAAAGTGATCCCACCCTTCACAGGCCCCCTGGGAATCCTTTGCCCTGCAGAGCTCTTTGATGGGGACGGTGCCGCTGGTTTATGGTTGGAGAGGGGATTTTACATCCATTAGGATTTTCCTCTGGAAAACCTCCCTAAAAGGCTGAGAACTCTCTGTGGGTTAATATCAGTGGGATGGGGAAACAGAGTTTTGTTTCCCAAGGCTTTGGGATCACACAGGCAGAGGGATGAGGAGTTTATTTATAGGATTGTTTCCCATTGGCGCTGGATAGGATGATGGAATGGCATTTCCAGAGATACATAAATTTAAACAAATCACTTTTCACCCTAAAAACAGGAGGCAGGTCAAGGTTGTTTTTTCCCTGTTCCTCCTGAGATGGATCTCCTGCGCCACAGCACAATCCAGACAAGTAGAATTTCCCTCAAGAGATGATGGAAAGCAAACCCCAAATTCAAAACTGTCTTGCCCCAGGACCCCCAGCACCCATTTCACAACGTTTCTTCCACTGTCTGTGCAGGCAGGGAGTGGTGCTGGAAAGTTTTCATTCCCAGAGCCTGCAGCTGGGATGTGGAACAGTAAAATGTCCCAATGCCAAGGGTCTGGAATGCCAAGGGTCTGGAATGCCAAGGGTCTGTCCCTGGTGTCACCGGGCTCTGTGACCATCAGCAGGGATGAGCTCTTGGGTGTCCTCGAGCAAAGGGATCGGGGCTGGCCCTGCCATTCCTCCCCAGATCACTCTCCAAAGTCCCTGGATCTCCCCACAGATGGCAGTGGAGGAGTTTTAGCTTGGATAAATTGAATTAGGATGGGAAAATGGATCCCTGTTATGTTCTCATTGAGTTGATGAGTCAAAAGTTCCTTCTCTTCCCTGTTTTCCTTCTTTCCCTTCCATCCTCTCATCCTTCTGAGGGACACCAAGGCCTCTCCAGCCCCATCCTGCCCCTCCATTTGGGCAGCATCCCAAATCCCTCAGCTGAGGCCTGAGAGCCCTCCATGGGTCCTGCTGATCTCCACAGGGGATTTGGAGCATCCCCACCTCAGGGAATAATTTATCCCCCAAAAAAGCCTCACAGAAAAACCTGGGCACATCGCTCTTCCAAGGGGCTCTGTGGTATAAACCTGACTGGGAATTACAATTCCAGCCCCATGGGAAAGCCCAGCATTTGTTGCAGCCTTACACTGGCGATGGAGAAAAAGATAAATTCCCAAAATGCTTTTTGTGGAGCAAAGGGTCATTTTTTCCTTTGGAATCACCAAACTGCTTCTGGTGGAGTTGATCTTCAGGGCTGCCCTTGCTGTGTGCAGTGTGTGGTGAGCAGGGTATGGAGAGCATCTTCCTCAAGAAACTCCAAATTCTCCTTGCCCTTCTTTGCAAAAATGCAAAAGTTTTGCCTTCTCCAGTACGTGTCCAAATCCCTGGGAATTCTACAACCAGGGAAATTTCCTTTCTCACAAGACAAAGCGTCCAACCTCCCCCCCCGGCTGCCACATTAACCCCAATTCCCACTGAACCCATCTCTCCCCCAGCCTGTGGGTAAATCCCAACATCCAATACTCCCTGGAGCACTTCCAGGGCCGGACAGCCCTCCCCAGGTTAATTTTTCCAAGGGGTAAGCTGATATTCCTGCATAAAATGCACATCTGCAGGGAAAATGCCAGGAGTGTGGGTGAGTTATGGTCCCTCAGCACCGATCACTTGAGCCCTAATGCTACAAGCACCTTCAGGTTTTCCTGACTGAAGTTCCTGCTAATTGCTTCCATATGATTCCTTTCTCTTTATTTCTTTATTTCTCCCTGTCCCTCCATTGTTCGTCCTGCCACGTTCAATGTTTAAAAAAAAAAAATCCAAAAAAAAATGAGCAGGGAAATGAGTTTATTTCCTAATAATTCCTGATATTATTTAATAATTATTTTATTTGAGCCAGGGTTGATTCCTATTCACAGGCAGGTATTTGCATGGAGTTGTTCTCACGTGGAAAGGGGCTGCTCTCAACACTAAGCCAAGGGAAATACAGAAAATTTCATAAAATCCTTGAATGTTTTGGGTTGGAAGGAATCTCATAAACCATCTTGTTCCTACCTAGTTTCAGAGACACCTCTCACTATCCCAGATTGGTCAAAGCCCCATCCAGCCTGGCCTTGAACACTTCCAGGGATCAGGGGCAGCCACAGCTGCTCTGGGCACCCTGTGCCAGGGCCTCCCCACCCTCACAGGGAACAATTCCTTCCCAATATCCCATCCAGCCCTGCCCTCTGGCAGTGGAAGCCATTCCCTGTGTCCTGTCCCTCCATCCCTTGTCCCAAGTCCCTCTCCAGCTCTCCTGGAGCCCCTTTAGGCCCTGGAAGGGGCTCTGAGGTTTCCCTGGATCCTTCTCGTCTCCAGCTGAGCACCCCCAGCTCTCCCAGCCTGGCTCCAGAGCAGAGGGGCTCCAGCCCTTGGAGCAGCTCCCTGGCCCCCTCTGGCCTGGATTCAGAGTTGACTCTGGACTCAGCTCCAGGTCCTTCTGATGTTGGGTTCCCCTGAGCTGGAGGCAGCTCTGCAGGTGGGGTCTCACCTGAGCAGAGTTGAGGGGGATAAATTCAGGAGATTTCCCCCACAAATGCATGGACTGAAGTCCCATCCTCCTGCCCAGCCCCATCCCTTTGGCAGAACCTCTCTTTAGCCTCTTTTGGTGCCTTCCAGCTCAGTTTTCCCTCAAAGTTGTCTCTTTTCCCCCCAAGGCAACTCCATGCTCTTCATCTGCCCCTGCAGCTCCAGCTGGGCTGCTCCTGCCTCCAGGAGTCATGTATGTACCCAGGCAACTGGAAACAGGATAAAAAACACCCCAGTGAGAGGGAAAAGAAGGACTTTTAGGGAAGAAAGCTTGTGGATCATATGAAGAAAGAGGAAGACAGATCCCTGGACGATTTGTAGCCGTTTCCAATCCACAAAAGTATCTCCAAACCCACAACGATTCCCGGATGTATGGGCAGGAGCAGGGTGCCAGGCACTGGTATTTCCCCTCTCAACATCCAAATCTGATTCATTGTGGCATCAGAACTGAGTAAAATCCCTGGGAAATCAGACTTGGACATCTCAGCTTGAAAACTTTGGCACCTCAGACCGTCTGAACAATGCAAACCCCACCAGAGAGACAATTTTGCATCCACGGTTTCCCACATGCAGCCGTGTCTGTCACAGCAGGGCCTTGATTCCACCTTTCAGTCTTTTCAAACACCAGGATAGGAATGAAAATTCCCCCCAAAATTCCCTTTTGGATGTTTTTTTCTTTCCTGGGAGTGCAGGAGAGTGAAGCCATGCTGGTCCTTGCAGCTTTTCCCCGCAGAGCTGGAGGTAACTCCGAGCTGGGGGTCGCTCCTGGGAAATCCAAGCACTGCCCAGCTGTAAAATGAGGATATCACTTTGCAAATAAGAAAAAGAAAAAGGTTTTTTAAGGCAAGCAGGGTCTCGTTAAGGTTTCTGGAGAGATCTGAGTACAACTCCTCGGCACAGCCCGAGGGGGGAGGAAGGAGGGCAGAGCAGAGCCTTGAAATAAAGCAGGAGATGCTGGGTGAGGGATCTCAGATTTCCAGCCGGGGCTTTTTACAGCCAGGGCTCAGGGTTTTCCAGTTGAGCCCCAAAGCAGCCAAATTAATCAGGCTAATGAAGAACCCCGGGCTGCTGGAGGCTTTGGCTCTGCATCACCCCTTAATTAGGGCTAAATCCCTGATTCTGGGCATGCAGAGGTGCAGCTCCTCCGTCTGGAACATGATTAACCTCGGTGCCGGTGTGGGAGAGAACAAAACACAGCCCAGAGGACGGGATGAGGGGCTGTTGGCTCTGGCTGGAGTTCAGCTCAGGTCAGGCTGCACTGGGGACTGGGCTGGGTCTGATATTCACCCCTCCAAGCAGAGCCAGGACAGGTAAAAGCATTTGGCTGCTGGGAGGAGATGCCCAGGGATGCTGGAATCACCAACATCTGCGTTTGAGGACTGGGAATAAACTGGCTGTTAGCAGCAAAACGGGATTGACTGGTTCTAAACCACACCAAATCTGGATGAATTAATCCATTCTGAGCCTTTGCTGTGTCAAAGTGCTTCCCCCTGGGTGAGAGGGTGACTGTGTAGAAAGGCTGATTTTTGGAAGGCAAAGTTGGGGTGGGAAGTACAAAAGGCATTTAGGAGCCGAGGCAGGGAATTTATCACGGTTTAGTGTAAACCAAAGCCATTCCATCGTGAAATGCATTTGGCCAGCAGGGCTCTTTCTTCACCCACCTGTGCCTGTGTCACTTTAGCTGCAGTTCTGTCCCTGAGGGTGGCTCAGTGGGGATATCTCAATAGGTAACTCTTTATTTACATATATTCATTATATATAAATTATATATTCACGTGACTGCATTTGCATGGATTTATGTCCTCAGCACTGTGCAAAATACTCACATTTTAATGGAGGAAAACACACACGGGAGTGAATTCTTTTTCTCTAGAGGGAACCCTATTTGACCCAAGGAAAGGAGTTACCTGAACCCAGAACTGCTCTTCCCAGTGTTCCCTCTCTGGTCCAAGGGTGGATTGGGACCAGCTGCATCACTGAGCTCCTCCTCTCCCTCAGTGGAGGCTGAGGAGAGCTGCCCTTGGTTTAGACCAGGCTTATCTGCCAGCCTAACCATCAAAGGCTGCATTGCAGGAATTAGTTGGACTTCATAATTAGCCAGGAGGAAGTTTACCCCGACCATTCAACCTCAGCAAAGAGGGAATTCATTAAACATCTCTGGTTTGCCAAGCACAAGGCTGATTTTGCAAGTCAAAGAAGGTTTTTCTTTTTAATTGCATTTTCTTTAGTGGTTTTGCCAGGAAAAAATCCATGTGTGTCCTTTCCAGCAGAGACAGGCACTCGGCCTTCCCAGATTTTGCTTCTTGGCTCTAAATCCAAGAGATTTACTGATTCCCATGTGACACAATGACATCCAGAGCAGGGAATGGGGGCACTGGGGCTGATTCTGAGCATTGCTGCCCAGGGAGAAAGGAAGGGAAAGGAAGAACCCTCTGTCTGCAAAGCAGACAACAGAAAGTGGGATTGTTTTGTCTCTCTCCTGGTCCTCCACATGGGTTCCAGATCCCTTTCCAGGGAAGGCTTGGCACAGGCGTTTGGGACTAGGGGGCTGCAAGGCCTGAGCTTCCATTTCCCAGCACGAGTCAGCAGTTCCTGTCCTGGAAGCTGCTTGCTCACCGGCCTCATCCCAAACCTTCTCCCAGGAGCTGGTTTATCATACCACGGAACAGTTTGGGTTGGGAAGGACTTTAAAGCCCATCCCATTCCACCGCCTGGACACCTTCCACTAGACCATGTTGCTCCAAATCCCACTCAGCCTGACCTTGGACACTTCCATGGAGCTTCATTCCATGTCCCAGCTGCTGGAGCTGGGTCCGTGCCCTCTTCTGCTTCTGCATCCTGGTTAGCCCCAGTCAGCTCTGCCTAAATTTCCACAGCAGCTGAATAAAGCAAATCCCATCATCATCATCCTCGCAGAGCTGAGGGGCTGCAGAAATTCGCTGGCCCTGATGTTCTGCCAGGAAATTCCTTTGGCTCCAGGGATGGCCTGTGTGCCAGGAGCTGCAGGGCTGCAGGCCCAGGGCTGCCTCCTCCTCTGCAGGGATTTTCTCCATCCAAGGGCCGCTGGAAATCCGGTTCCTTGGAGAGGCAGAAGGCAACCGGCTCGTCTGAAAGCAGCAACACCTTCCTGGGAGATGGCTTGGCTCTACCTGACACTGGGGGTTCACCAGGTGGGTCTGCAGGGCTTTCAGAGACAGCAGGACTCCCCTTTTTCCTCCTGGGTGCTCCACCCGCTGTTGTTTTGTGGTTCCAATTCCAGCTCTAGGAATAAACCCAGCCAGAGACTGGGGAAAATTAATTTCATGTGCCTTCACTTCTCTCTGCTGCATTTCTTCTCCAGATCAACTTTCTTGGCCGGGTCTAAAGCTGGTGGTGGCTTCCTGTGGGGTGTGTTTTCGGCAGAGAGCAAAGTTTCCTTGAAAATTCCAAACACCTCAGGCTCTCATGGAAAGCTGGGGCAGAGGAGGCAGAAATTGAGGGGGCTGGAGGCTTAGCCTCAGGACCTCCATTAAATCTTGTCCTTGGCGAGCTGACCTCAGTGCAGGGGACATTTTTCAGCCCCTCCATCCATTTTGGGAAGCATCGCGGGGGATAAATAATGCACTTCTGGACAGGAGGTTGGGTCAGGTCATCCTGCAGGACCTTTAGGGATGTGTTTCCCTGAACAGCTCCAGCTGGAGCTGAGCCAAAGTCAGCAATAGGAGCCCATCCTACCCTCAGCGTGGGATTTCCCCAGGAGACTTTGGAGCACACCCAGGGATTCTGGGAGCTTGAGGTCATACCAGGGGACCTCAGTATCCAGGGGCCAAAGTGAGCCAAGAGGACAACAGTGTCTCCTTTGGGTGATGAGCCTCACCTTTGGGGTCATCACTCCTTCAGCCAGAGGTTCAGAGAATCCTCTTGTAAACACCTCAAAATCCCATTTTTTCTCCATTCCTGAAGAGGAACCCAGCTGAATATTCCCATTTTGTTGTATTTTCATGTAGGGAAGGAGAAGTTGAGAGCTGCGGACAGGCCCTGGCTGGGAGCACCAGGACTGGGTTTCTCACAGCAAGAAACAACCCCAAACCCCTCAGCTGAGCCCAGCAGGGAGAAAAACCACTTCTTATATTTCCTTAACCCTCTTCCCTTTTGCTTCTTTTCCTTGGAAAAATAAAAGAGATGCATCAGTGCCCAGGGCAAGCCCAGAGCCTTCCAGCTCTGGAGCAGTGAGAGCTCAGCCCTGCCCAAAGCAGCCCCAAATGGGATTTATTTTCCAACAGATTTCTAATGCCAGCTGTTATCCACGCAGTCTGAGGAGCCAGCGTGCCTCTGCATGCCTTCATCCCATTACTTGCAATTCCCAAGCTTTATTTTCCAGATGGAGAAACTGAGGCACCGAGCTACAGCTATTTCCAGGTCAATACAGAGGTCTGGTCTCTGATGGGGCTTGTTGGGTTTTCCTGATTTTTTAATATTTGGTTTGGGTGACAAGTGGTCCTTTTCCCTCAACCCGGCTGCCCTGGGAGAGCCAGCACAGGTCTCACCATCAGCATCCCACAGGCTGCATGATCCTGGGGTTTTGGGAATGTTTTTCTGGGAGAAAACAGCTCCCACCTGCTCACAGGAATGCTGGAAAGTCTTCAGCTTAAATGCAGAAAGCAAATAAAACCAGAAAATTATGTCCTGAAAAATAGCCATGCTGACCCGTCTTGCTTTGGGACAAGGGTGAGATGGAACACCTGCCTTGGAATATCTGCCTGGGAATATCTGCCTTGGAATATCTGCCTGGGAAAATCTGCCTGGGAAAATCTGCATTGGAGCACCTGCCTTGGAATATCTGCCTGGGAATATCTGCCTGGGAAAATCTGCCAGGGAACACCTGCCTTGGAATATCTGCCCTGAAACACCTGCCTTGGAAACCTGCCTTGGAATAGCTGTCTTTATTTGATGGGATTGAAATGAGTCTGTTTAGGCAGAGATGCACAAACATGACGTGGGAATGAGGGAAAGTCTTGGGTGGTTTAATTCCCTGCACTTCAGGATTTTTCCAGGGGGGAACACAGCAAATCCACTGTGCCACAGGGCAATGAAGGGGAGCTGGAATCCATTAAAAATCTCCAAATAAACAAGCAAAAACTTGGCCAAACCAGTGCCCAGGATAAAAAAGCTATGATATGAAATCTTTTGTTGAGTGTGGTACCAGACCCCAAATGCGGGGCTTGGTTTTGATGGTTTTCCCACAGGCATTTGAGTGGATATTTTATTCCCTTTGGAGTGTAACTGGGATGGCTTCGTTTCACTTATCAGGGATGCTGGTGGCAAAAGGTTTTAGGATCTTGGAGCAGCTCATTTCCCTGGATTCAATTCATCCCCAAACCCCACACATTAAAACCCCACAACCGAATTTCTGTTTTCAGAATTGCAGGAGATGGGAAAAAGGAGGAAAGCAAGGGTTTGGCTCTTGAAGCTCGCTCCTGGCATTTCCAAGGAGAGGGATTTGGGATGAAGGAGAGGGATTTGGGATAAAGTTCTCCATCCGAGGGGCTGCACTGCCATCTCCAGGTCTGCCTGCACAGCCCCAGCTGCAGCTCCAGCCTCATCCCCATCACTGTGGAATTATCCAGCTGGGCTGGCTGGATTTTAATGCAAGGAAAAGAAGTCAAATATTTTAGTTGAACAATATTTTAATACTAATTTAATTTAAAATCTCACTCACCTTCTTTTTCTTCTAAGGATATATCACTGGGAAAATCTCCAACCTGGGCATTTTGTTCCAGCACAGGCGTGGGTGCTTCCAGGGATGCAGGGATGCTCCATCAGGCTGCTCCCAGCCCTTTCTGCATCCCCCAAATCTCAGGGAAGAGCACCCATTTCTGATTTTCCTTTTTTTTATTTTCTGCAGCAGAGAGTCCTGGGGGTGGCTGTGTGTTCTTTCTCTGGTGCCACCACCTTCAAATCCAGGTGTCCCCCGGTATCACCTTCCCTGATCTGCTCCAGCCACCTCTGCTCCAAAAGGGTCTGGATGTGGCCCCAAAAAGCTTTGGATCATCGAGGCACGGCCAGGGCTGCAGCATCCCGGGATACCCATGAGATGGCACTGGAGCCGCAGCCTTGGTGCTGGGAAAAATCCACTTTAGGGATTCAGTCCAAAAAATTTCCTATGATCCAATATCTGACACAGGGCTGGGGTTTCTTGTCTTCCTGGGAACCCAAATGAAGCGTGAAGCAGCTCCTGAAGGCAGAAGGTGTTGGAAATCCCAGGAATTGAGGCATGGGGAATGCAGCAGGTCAGAGCTGCAGGGAGCTCTTTGCACACTTGGTTTATTCCTGGCCACGGAGCCGATGCAGGAACTGCAAGGCTGAGCCAGAAAACCCCAAACTGCCCCAAAAAGGGGTTGAGTGCGCAGGGCAGGGGCTGGTGGGAAGGGGGGCGGGGAAAAGTGGCTTGGGCTGCTTAAGTGTGAGGTAATGCCCATATTAGTGCCTTTCATCCCATTCCGGGCCCTCTCTCTTCCCAGCAGGTATCCAAGCATTTATTCCTGCCTCCACTCCCCAACCTCCTGCAGGGTTTTCCCAGCTGTGGACACAGCTGGCATCCCACGCATGTCCCAGAAGGATGCCCAGCCCTGCTGGCACCTTGGAGTCTCCTGAGCTTTTCGGCTCGGTCGCTGGGGCAGGAGCTGAGATGGTGCCGTGACCCTGCAGGTGGCGGTGTGAGCATCCTGTCCCTCAGGGTGGCTTTGGGGCTCACCCGCAGCACTCAGACCCTGCCCTGAGGCAAATCCTTGGAGATGGAGAGGTTGGATCATCTCACCTGATGTCAGGTGAGCACAAATTTTGGAGGGATGGGCAGGTCAGCACAGACACCTGGGAATGGCTCTTTGTAAAGTCAGGACTTGCAGATTCTTAAAAATACCGCATAACCTTCCCCAAAGCTCCCCAAAGTTAATTCAGTTCCAAACGCCCTCCTGTCCTTCCAGAGGTGCCAAGGCCATGGAGGGGTGACACGGATGTCCCACTGTCGTGGCACGGTCCCTTTGGCTGTGCTCCACACGTGCGTTTGTGCTTCCCACGGCATCAAATCCCAGAACTGAGCTGAAAGGGACCTCAAAGCTCCTCCTGTTCCACCCCATAACAGGGACACCTTCCACTATCCCAGGCTGATCCAAGGCCTGTCCAGCCTGGCCTTGAACGCTTCCAGGGATGGGGCAGCCACAGCTGCTCTGGGAAATTGGTGCCAGAGCCTCCCCACCCTACATCCACGCGGTTATTTCCCCCAAAATACACCACAGGGACTTTTGGGAAGAGATTTGGCACCCCGGGGTATTAAATTTACCAAACCCTGAGTCCCGCCCCAGCTCACATTCCCAAGTTCCATCACCTCCCCGTCTCTGATCCCAAGGTTGTTGCTCAGGGATCCTGGGAATCTGGCTGTTGGGGTCAAGGAGAGGCTTCCCCAGGTGCTCAGGAGCACCTGGCACACAAATCACCGTGGAAAAGCCTCCCCCAAAGCCAGGGATCCCCGTATCCTCACATTCCCTGCTCTGCGTTCCCGCAGACACTCAGACACGGGAGCAGTAATGGGATTAACGGACGTTTTCCCAGTGGAATTAACAAATAATGGGAAAAAAACCCCAAAAAACCAGTATTGGCACCAAAACACAGACATTGACATCAAACTCCCTGGCAAACCCCAGCAGGGAATGCCCCCAGTTGGACCCCCCAGGGACAGACCCCACGAGACGCTGCCCGTGTGGAGCTCTGCTCGGCACTCAACAGCTCCAAGGTTTCCCACTCGCTGCCACATTCCCAAGGGAAAACTAATGGAATTCTGTTCAGGCCCCTCCTCCGTGGCCTCTCTGCATCTCAATGCCAGGAAACTGAAATAAAGACGTGAAATGCAAACAGCAGTGAGGGATCTTTTCCTTCCCCAAATCCTCCTTGCATCCCTGTGTTTGACTCCTGGAATTTTTCCAGGCTGCCTGTTCCATCTGGGGCATAAATGCATAGGATAAATATATTAAACAAATGCATATAATAAATACATGTAATAAGTACATATTAACACCTATAATAAATACATATAACAAATATGCAATAACAAATATAATAAATACATATAATAGATATAATACAGATAAATGCATAAAATGCTTATAATAAATATATATACTAAATACTTCATAGTATACAACAAATGCATATAATACCTATATAATAAATACATAATAAAATATATAAAATATAATAAATGCATAATATTAGATAATAAATTCAGATAATGAATGAATATAAAAATATATTGCATATAATAAATATATATAATACAGATAGGAAATGCATATAATAAATAACTAATAATACATATAATAAATTTATCAAGGAGATATTTGGGGTATAAATACATCACAGTTTTCACTATGCATACGCACGCTATATATTTTTTATAAATACATATGTGTTAGAGAGAAAGATACATCCAGGCTGCTCCATAAATGGAAACTCATCAAGCTCTATCTTGCAGATAACGATTTCTATTCTTATTTTTCTTTATCAAGCTCAGGGAAAACAATTAAAACTTCTCCCAAATAATAAAGATGAAAACAAAAAAAAAAAAACCCCGAACAACAACCCTGCAAGAAATCTGAGCCCGCATTTAATCTGCAGTCTTCAAAAGTTTCTTGGAAAGCTTAATTAAATGGGAATTCATCTGTGCATTGGCTCTGCCTTGTAAAGCCTGATAATGCCGGAGCCTTAATTAAAAAAACGAATGCAGCTTTTGGTTTTTATTCCGCCACTTCAAGGGGAAAAAGCGCCAGGCAGGGCTGTCGATGGAGCTGAGAGACGCCTCAGCCCCCATTGATTTTGTTGTGCTTAAACTCCCAGTGTCAGTTCATATTAAAATTATTCCCAATTTATTTATTTCGTGGCTCTAAAAGGGGAAGGGAAGCAGGGCCGGAGGAGTTGTAGGGCCTGGAAAGGTTTCATCCCAAAAGTTTAATCCCAAAGCTGTGACCCTGGGCTCAGCATCTCCCGTGGTGAGGGATATTGGATCTGCAGTTCCTGACTTCATGTGGAGTTTCCCAATAACCTTGAAAACCCACTCCAGGACAGGGATGGGCCCCTTGCCTTTCAAATCATGGTCATTTTTATAGAAAATTGGAGATTAATGTTCTCCTGACTGCTGGAGATGTTCCTGTTGGGTTGGGAGGGGCTTTTCCCTCTCCTTCCCATCAGCAGATTTTCTTATCTGTTTATATACTTATCCCCAGATTTCACCAGGGCTGATGGAACCCAGAAACTGCCCCAGGACTTCCTGCCCTGTTCTCTCCAAAGCCCCCAGTTCAGCCCTTTTCCCAACCCATTCTAGGAACAACCTGCCAGGAAACCGGGAATAAAAACCCACCCCAAGCCCGAGAAGCTCTTTCTAGAGCATCTCCTGGGGAAGCAGTCCTGGGGACAATGTTCTGCTGCCCAAAAATGCCAGAAAAAGGGGGGTTTTCCTAAAGATCCTGCTGTGCTCCAGCCCCCAAGGAAGTTCTGGAGAGTCTTAAGTGGATTTGGTGGGTTTAGATAACATCGAGGTATCAACATCAGGGCTTTAAAGCTTCCAGGGAAGAAAGATGTTGACAGGGAGAAAATCAACCTTCTCCTGCAGATATTTTCCCATCTCAGTCTCCACTGGGATGTTGCATTGCTGCATTGCTGCTGGGAGACGGGGATTTTTTTTGGAAAAGCCTCATCCGGATGTTTTTCTTCCACCTTTGTGCTGCATCCCAGTGGGGAATATGGAAAAGTTGTGCTGACTTTGCTGCTGGATTCAGTCTCCTTCCAGCTCCAGACAGTGATATAAGGATCTATTTAATGCTAATTAATGCGACAACACAAGGAATTAATTCTGTATTAGGCAAAGCTGTTAATTATCCCCAAATAAAACAAAGGAAAAAAGGGAATCAATGCTGGGGGAAATGACAACCAATCCTTGGCTTCCCTCTCCTCATCCTTCCCAACACCCTGTTCTGGAAAAAGCAGCCTCAGGAATATTTTCTGGGTGGCCCTGAGGCCTTCAGGTTTACTTTGGAAGGAGAAGGAATTCTTCCCTCCCTTCCCTTGGAGGGAGCTCCAGGTGCTTGGCCAAGGATGAATGGCATTGTCTTCCTTTTATCCACAAGGAAAATGGCAGCAGGGTTTTCCCAGGGACATTTTTCTCCTCCCAAAGAGGAGATGGGATTCATGCTTGGATCAAAAAACAACATTGGCAAATACAACCACAAAGCCATGATTGGGAGTTCAGGGCTTGAAATTCCCATTGCTGTGGGATTCCCATTGCTGTGAGATTCCCATTGCTGTGGGAATCCCATTGCTATGAGATTCCCAATGTTGTGAGATTCCCATTGCTCTGAGATTCCCATTGTTGTGAGATTCCCATTGCTGCGAGATTCCCATTGCTGTGAGATTCCCATTGCTCTGAGATTCCCATTGTTGTGAGATTCCCATTGCTGCGAGATTCCCATTGCTCTGAGATTCCCATTGCTCTGAGATTCCCATTGCTGTGAGATTCCCATTGCTCTGAGATTCCCATTGTTGTGAGATTCCCATTGCTGCGAGATTCCCATTGCTCTGAGATTCCCATTGTTGTGAGATTCCCATTGCTGTGAGATTCCCATTGCTGTGAGATTCCCATTGCTCTGAGATTCCCATTGCTCTGGGATTCCCACTGCTGTGGGATTCCCATTTCTGTGGGATTCCCATTGCTGTGAGATTCCCATTGCAAAAGGGAGCCCATCCAAGGGGGTTACAAAAGCAGGTCTCCCTTCCCTGTGCCTCAGTTTCCCACGGGATGCAGTCCCATCCCATTCCTGGGATGCCTCTTTAGCTTCCCAAAATATTGGTTAAAATAACATCAAAGGAATTGTGTGTGGAATGCCCCTGACAGGAGTGTGGTCCATAGGACACCGAATTTGCTTTAGAAAGGAGAAGCAACTCCTGTTTTTTTAAACTCTATTCCCCCTTTATCCCCTGATATTGATTCAGGAATAATGAGACTGTGGAGATTTAAAGGTGGATTTTCCTCCTTTTTGTTGCTGAACTGAACAGGGATAAAAGATACCACTTTTTCCAGGTGTTTGGGATTCAGTGGCTGCTGGGATCTGTGGATGTGCACACCCTCATGGCTTGTCCAGCCACGTTATCCCAAAGTTTGGCACAGGGTGGGG